>VDFB02209009.1:0-16612 GCA_007258455.2 Sequoia sempervirens | reverse complement strand
ATCTATCATCAAGCTTGATTGTTTTGTGAAATGATTGTCCTATAATTTAACTCAATCATTATAAATAATCTTTTGAATGAATTTCAATATTATCTAAAGACAACAAATTATTAAAAGTAAATAACATAGAAGATTGTAATCTAGGGTAAAATGCAGGTTAATGTAAAACATCATCAAAATAAAATCTATGAAGCCCTAAACCTCAAAATAAAATCTATGAAGCCCTAAACCAACAATAGATCACAATCCAATAGAAGAAAAAAAAAAAAACCCATAGTAAATATCACCTATGCCATGGTTACTTGAACTCCATTGCTCTTTTCCATTTTGCTTGACTGTGCTTGATGCCCTCATATTTGAGTATGCACTACTAGCCTAATAACAATGACTAGCAAAATATTGAAGATAGTTGTCTCACTAACAACATGTACTTAAATTTTGACTAGATGTATGAAAATGAAAAGGGTCTTTTATAGTGAAGAAAAATTTGAATGAAGGGTTGAGATTTAATATCAATAAGTTATGTCAATCAATGGCCAAGAACGAAAGTTGTAGTATTGAGTAGGGCTAGAGAAAAATTAGGGCAAATATAAGAATAAATAGTTAAGATTGAATTATAAAATAATTCAATCAAGGGTTGAAATTAATTGAGAGAAGATGATATAAGATTGACACAGATAATGAGAATGGCACAAAAAAAGAGGTTGATGGAGGAATTCAAATAATTATAAAATTATTTATTTTAACAGGGAAAAAATTAATTGAGAGAAGAGGAGATAAGATTGACACCGATAATGAGAATGGAAAAAAAGACGAGCGATTGACACTGATAATGAGAATGGAAAAAAAGACAAGGTTGCTGGAGGAATTCAAATAATTATAAAGTTGTTTATTTTGAGAGAAAAATGAATAATTAAATAATAGAGGTACTATTTAATTATAAAAGACATGTGAGAAGTTGATCTTTTTGTTAAATAATAATTTAATTGAAAAGTGGGGAGGAAATGGCAAATTAGTAAGCAATTAAATAAATAAAATTTATTTAATTTGTCAAAAGAGGAAATATAAAGATAGAAATGAATTAACTAGGAGTTGTGGTTACTAAATCTGCAAATATTTCAACCTCAATGAACATGAGTAATAATGCCAAATCAAATACAACAAATCAAGCATCCATATAAGATATTGAATCATGCTAAATAAACAAAGTGATAAAATACCAAAAAAGACTAAGCATGCTCAAACCTATCCCATAGTGGATTGGTGCTATTGTGGAAAATAGCCCTTTCCCAACCCTTGATAATGCCAAATATGATGATGCAATGGACAAAATCAGTTCTCAAATGAAGAGAGTGACTTTGCATAAACTTTGTAGATGAAATGCTAAGATTGTGGAGGATTTGATTAATGGAGATGATCTCTATTTAAAGATTCTCAAGTTGAAAGAATGTTTATGAGAGAGCAATGTGGGATCAAAAACAAGCCAATGAAAGAGATGCCACTTGTCAACTTGTGATAGGAGGAGGGATGAGCACATTTTGGTCAATGTGCCAAAGAGAGGGAGATTTCAAATTTGAATTTGAGAGTAAATGCTGAGTTTGACCTTTGCAAGGGACATGTAAGATCTTATTCAATTGCTTTGTTGGATGTACATGTCCACTTGTTTTTGAATTCAAACTTGAGGGAATATTCCTCAAAGATTCCATGTTGATAGAAAATGCTCAATTTATAAATGAATTAAAATGCCTTATCGGTGCAAGTGGGAAAAGCTAGAGGATGTGATGGGTGGTTAGATTAGGCTAATCAGATTAGATTAGCTTAGGTGATGATTAGTTTATTTTGACCCATTTGACTTTAAATATTTGGATTTATTTAAATAAAAAAGGGATGGAATATGCATTTGGAGATTTAATTAAATAAGGCTTTAGTTTATTTAATTAAAAGGTTGATGTGAGACTTGATTTGTTTAATTTAAATGAATAATAGGAATGAAATTAATGAGTTTAATTTCCGATGAATGGACCTAATTAAATGCATGATGCTAATTTTTCATGTCTATTTTGCCCCTCTTTGAAGCAATGCACTTGCTACGTTGGTTCAAAGAATAATCTTACTGTGATCAAATTTTAAAAAAATTATGATTTTTCAGATGCCCTAGTAGAAAGAAGTACACTGGTACATTGCCCCCTCAAGAGATCGAGCGAAAAGATTGAATTTGAGGGTTGATCTCGTGATAAAGAGGTTCAAAATGGATGGTTATGGATGATGACGCAAATGAGATGATTTTAAGATGCTTAGAATAACCAATCTATATTATCCTAAACAACTTAAATGATGATATGATGTGATGATGGATGAGATGGATGATGCGATATGCTATGATTATGTAAATGCATGATTTATGCATATGCTTAGACTAATAGATCTACATTATGATGATGATGCAAATGCAATGCATGTGAAATGATCGATGTTTCCTATTATGTATGATATGAATGATATGTGGTATGCTGACAGTTTTGTGGATCCAGGATGGATGCATTCATGACAATGATTAACTACTCATGACGTGATGTTAGTGCAAAAAGAAGAAATTAGATGATGACAAGATGTTCCAACAAGCCAACTTTATGAGAGATGATGATGATGATAGATGATGATTCGCTTGTCAAGGATTGGGATTTTAAAAGGGCTACTTACCTTATGTTTGATAACACACATAAGCACGATGCATCAAGGTATAAAGAACTAGGATGGTATTGTACTTAGTGTGATGAACTTTGACTCAAAAAATAGATAGGAGTATTCTTGTTCACACTTGACATACAAAAACCTTGCTAGGACATACCTAACAAAGCAAGTATTTGCCAAGTTATTTTACAAGAACGTCCAACAAGCACAACAAAAAAAAGATAATGATCATTGCCCCATTCCTATCTCTCTAAATCATTCATTCGAATATCATCAAGAGGTCCTTGGAATGAGCGCAATAAGATAAATCAAAAGAAAAGATCAAGTACACAAACAAGCCAATGTTCTTCATACCTTCAGCCAAAGCGATTTGTTTTGATAGGATAAGAGTCCAAGGTGATATCCAAAATGATGCCCATTGTCAGAATGATATATCCTAGGACATGTATTGTATAGGATGCTGATGGGTTGATAAGTTGATTGATAGGCTATTGATATATGGTTGACTGACATGTTTGTGAATGATCAAGAGTTTGATTTTGTTTTAATTGTTTTTTGTTTCGATTTTGATTTTATGATTGAAGATTGATTTTGCTGATTGTTGTGCTTGTAATGTGGATTTTTTTGCCAAAGGGTGAAGGTGACGATCAGTTTATTATGGATGATTGATTATCATGGGTGAAAGTGAAATGGGATGGATGGATTTTTTTAAAATATTTGGATGTTTTTGACATTTTTGGAATGTTTTGAGGCTATTTTTGGGTTTTTGAATTTTTCAAATGTTTTTATTTTGATTTTTCATATGTTTTGGGGTATTCTAAGATTTTATGGATGTTTTTGGATTTTGATGTGATTTTGGATGTTTTTGATTTTTGTGTTTTTTTGAATGTTTTTGATTTTGATGTTTTTCAAATGTTTTGGATTTTGATGTCTCGGGCTAATCAACCATTAGCCTTGCCTACATTTAAGCTCAAAGATGACGTAGTTCGATTCCAATGTTTTTGATGTTTTCTATTTTAATTTGTTTTTGATTTTGATATGTTTTGAATGTTTTTGGATTTTTTTGATGTTTTGGATTTTTCACACGATTTTGACGATTTGGATATGGACGCGGATATCAGTTCTTGTTTAGGATTTTTGAAGACCAAGCTAAGTTGATCGATCAAATCGATGGATTGATGATGATGATGATGATAACATTGTTGAGGATACACAACAATGCAAGGATTTGATTGATCGATTGATGATGATAACATTGTTGAGGATGCACAACAATGGAAGGATTGATTGATCAAGATTGATGATGATAACATTGTTGAGGATGCGCAAAAATGCAAGGATAGTGTGATGTAACACAATGATTGGGAAGGATATCCCAAGATTATGGATTGATTGGATTTGATTGATCAGGATTGATGAAGCTTGATTTGGAACAAAAGTTGTTTGAATGATTTGATGTGACATTGAAATGCAACTTAGATGCAACTGATAGTGATTACTTGGCTTGATGTTCGATGAAAGATGAAGCTTGATAATGAACATTTGCTTGTGAAAATATGCCATGGGCTAGTGATTTGGATTTTGGATGACAAATGCTTTGACCAATTTGGTTTCACGTTTTCCAATGTTTGGATTGCCACATAAGTTGTAGGATATAGATCAAGATTTATTCCGGAAGCAAGATGTAAATATCTACCCCCAGTGTCTAGCAATGTATGGAATGTCATGGATGGATGCTTGGATAGGTGTTTGGATGGATGGATATGGATAGTATGCAAAAGATGCCAAGGATTGTCTTGCAAGAAGATACAATGTTTAGATAAGGAATGCTCATTTGGATAATGCTTCATGGCTCAGATAATGCTGCATAGGATAGGATCAATGAAAACGGACCATGTCAAGATGTTTACCATAAACAAGTGTAAAGTGTGTGCCAAAATTTCATCAAGATCAAGATAACTTGGATGATGGATGCAGATGGATGAAAAAAATGGATTTGATAAATGGTTTATGGATGGATGGATTTATTACGGCTGAGATGGATGGGGTGCTAGATTTATTCTGGATGGGATGAGATGCTTCCTGCTAGAGTGGCACACGTAAATGCTCAATTCTACACATGACGCTTGTTTGCTAGGTTTTCATCATGGTCTTTCCCAAAGCGCTGCCCATGCGGTTTTCACTAGAGGACGATTTTTTTCTCTTTACTATTTTTAATCCTTTTTCTGATTTTTTTGATTTTCATATTTTTTTAATTTTTTTAATTTTTCTGAAAGATTTTAACCTCATGCTGAATCACAAGGTGTCACTGATGTAGATACCCCTGTCATAATGTGCCATCGATAACCTGCGTGAAGAAGTTGCTTTGCTAAGATACGTGCACTTGAATGCAACTTTTGGGATTCTTGATCTACTTTATTGATATTGGGGTTAACTTTGTCTTTGTCTGTACATTATGATAGAGTGCCTTCAGAATCCTTATGATGCAGGGTTGTTGCCAATGCATGGTCAATAGAAGAACTGGATATCATTCATGGAGGCATGGATGGAGTGTGTTTAGGGATAAGAGATGGATTGGTTGATAGTTTGGAACCTTTGACTCTCCAAACTTGGGAAGATGAGCAATGATGGGTGGATATGGAAATGTGCATGGAATTAGGATGAAATTCTTGATACACTTTGTACATTGCTTGAAAAGCCTGCTTTTGCTTTTGTGGACCTCTTTGATGGATACTTTTCCCATTTTTATTTTTCCCCATAGTTTCTTTGATTGATGGAGTTTGATAGGGATGATCTTTCTTTATATTTTTTGGTATCCATTTGTATTTGATTTGTCTATTATGCTTCTTAGCTTCTTTTGCTTTGATAACGTTCTTCGTACTTTGATTCAAATATTTCTTTCAAAGTTGGTCCCAATTCATGGATGGGGTCATGGGTGGAAGAAGATTCATGATGTGACTAGTTGTAGTATCGACGTCAATTTCATCACAAGGATTCTTTGTGCTCCCTATGTTGACGTTTGCTTGAGATGAAGTTGCCCCCAGTATAGTGGTAGTAGTGTCATCATGCTTTGATTATGCTTATTCCAAGAGCTCTTGTTTAGAATGCATTCTTTGATAAATGACCATTGTAGATGAAATTATTTCAATTTATCGCTTTGCTGACTCTAGATTATACTGTTTTGTCTAACTTGTTTCCTTGAGTGGATAATGTTGGATATCTTTATTCATGATGTCCATAGTCTGAATTTTTGATGTATCTGATACTGTTGTTAACAACTATGTTTGATTGTATGAATCAATAACCTACTCTTTTTGTGTAATAATATTAGGAGTAAAGGAATCATGTTCTAAATGAAGATCATTTACGTGTCCATCTACAAAAATCATCTCATGGGTAGATGGAGGAGTTTGTGCATCTTGTATTGATAGGAGAGTGTCCATTAGGTCATTAGAGTATATTGGGGATACAAATTCTTGATCCTGAATAATTTTGGAATCACCTTTGACATGCTTTGGATCAAGTTCTTGACATGGGTTAATTTCAAAGGATGGATTTCTTTCAAATGGTTCTTGGATGTCACCATTAGACATGGTAAGTGGTTCAATATCCTGAAGTGTCGAGTTCAGGGTTCCTTCAATATCTGTAACCATGAGGTCGAAGGAGGTCAACATGTCTTGAAAAGGACCCTTGCTAGACCTTAGTGAAAGATTTTGATCATGCTTTAGAATAAATTCTTGAGATATTCTCTCTAACTCATTAGGTGATGTAGAGACATTTTCAACATGATCATTGGTCAATGCCTCATTGGATGAGGCGAAAACATCTTTATTGATGGATAGATCTTCATCATTGTTTTCAACAATTGTGGTGGAGGGATTTCCAATGTCTTCAACCATAGGGTCAAGTGATCTTGGCATTTCTTTGATTGGATCATTATTGGGTATTGTTGGTGGATTTTGATCATGATTGAAAAGTGACCCTTGATGTACATTGTTTTGATCATTGGATGAAGTAGACATAACTTCAAGATGCTCGATGGATTGATCTTGATCCTTGCTCTTAATAGTTGTGGTGGAGAGTTTTTTGATGCTACCATAGTCCCCAATAGTGATTATCTTCTGATCAACCAGGTCTTGGATGAGTTTTTTAAGTCAAACACAATCTGATGTTTTGTGTCCCTTTATTCTATGATAATCACAAATGTGCTTCAAATTATACCCTGGGGGTTTTATGTCTAGTTCTTGATAGTTCACATAAATTAGGATTTTGATGAGATTTTCTTATACCAATTGTTACAGGAGTGATTCAATTGGTCTCCCAATTTGTGTGCATTTTCGCTTGTTTCCTTGTGATATTTTCACTTTAAATTGACCTTGTGGTGGTTGATTTTGGAGATGTGGTGATTTATCTTTGAGATGTGGTGATTGATCTTGATTTCCAACTTCTTGATATTGGAAATATTGTTCTTGACGCTATTGTGGACACAACTCACTGCTTTGATGACATGGATTAACTAATGGATGGGTGTATTGATTTTGGAGTGAAGATATCTCCTGGCTCAATAATTCAATTAGTTTGGCATGTGAAGCAAGTTGATCTAGCAAAATTTGATCTTGATTTTGAATTTGATTCCCTTGGTTTGGCTTTTGTTGAAGCAGATTTGGAATGTGCCCTTGTGGTGCTTGAATGGGATCATGGACAAACTGATCTTGGATAATGTTCTGATTTTGGATGATGTTCAAATTTGGCATGATAGGTTGAAGTTGGACACTGTTGGTGTTGGGGATCATAGTGCCTTGATTTAGGTAACTTTGATTTTGCATGGTGTTACCTTGACTTGGATTAATACATGGAGTTGTTAACATCTTGTTTGGACTTTGAACAACATTTGTATGATTCACAAACACACTTATCCCAAAGTTTCTTGGATTCATGTTTGGTAAAGTTGTACTTGGTACATTCACATTTGGCTTGTTGGGATTTGATGAGATGACATTATTTGTTTGAAGTATCATGCATTGATTATTTGGTTGACAGACTTGTATGTTTGGATTTAGATCTACCATCGGAAAAGGTGTTCCAAACTCTTGATTGGGCATACTCACATTTGTACCATTAAAGTTTGTAGGAGAGAATGATCCCATGTACGGATTGTATAGATGTGAGTGTTGAAAATCAATCGACATTGTAAGGCTTTGAAAGTTTAGTTGATTTGGATTACTCATGATGTATGGATCAAGTTTATATTCCATGTTCCTCTTGTGTTTTTACCTTGTTGCAAAAGTGACCTCTAAGGTTCTTAGGACCAATGACGAGATGAAGGATGAAAGGGGTGAATGATATGAGTGTTGAACATTTAGGGACTTTGTATCAATGCTAGACTTGGGGCTTGATTTTGATTGGTTTATTGGATAATGAATTTGTAAACCCTAAGATGTTGGATGTTATCTTACGATGAACTTTGTTCAAAGGGGTACTAATTTAACTAGACGTATGAGAAATGATGCATTCCCATACTTCTAACCAAACAAGGTGATCTTGATTTTGCTGATTTACCCAAGTCTAGAATGATGTTTCCAAAGCTCTAAATTTTTTTGTGGGATGAAGATTATAAATGTTTGGAATTTGGATGAAGTGTTTGATTTGGACCTAAATGAACCTAGGAAGGACTTGTTTACAAGATAATGAAGAGCATGCCTTTCTCTAAGAGTAATTCAATATCAAAAGACCAATGTTTGCATGAAAACCATATGACCAAAAGATGCGAAGCACATGTGTGGGGTCCAATTGATTTAATCTTTGCTTAATGGATTATTTTTATCACAAACACTTCTTGATTAGGTCTTCAACTGAATGTCCAATGTCCTAATTTTCTTTCATCCCACAAAATGCATTATGTGGAAATTGAGGAAATCAAGGCAAAGGTTTCCTAATGTTGACCTTAATGGGAGAAAATGGAGATGAAATCCAAATGTTTAGAAGCCTCTAAGGATAAAAATCCCAAGGGCAAGCAATAACATGTGAATTTGTTCAAGGATATTTGCTTCTCCTAAAGGGTTTGAGATTTGATGCTCATGTTGAATGTTGGTTTTCCAATGTTTTCGATCAAAGCACTGTGCTTTGGAACCCAAGAAAAAGTACAACCCTATGGATGTGAAAGACAATATTTGTTGGATTCTGACTTGGACAAGTCTAGCTACACTTATCTTTAGTGAATGGTTAGATTCTTGACCCCACTAGCTCCCCTCCATGACACTCACTTATACGGAGCAGCCAAGCATCAATACCCATGAAACTCCCATGGAATTGTTTTCATTTCTACTAAATACTGTAAAAGTGTGGGGCGATTTCAAAATGATCGTTCTTGCACCAACAAATAGATTAAAGGATTTTTGAAAATTCTAGCACATGGGTTTTAATAAGGACTTTTCATTCCTGGAGATTGACCCATATGGCAAGAGTCCCCTTTCGCATCCATCTTGTCAGAATCAACTGCGTGATATTGGTGTTTACTCCAATACCCACATTTATATCCTAGTTGGAAATACTCTTGGCTTTAGAGTGTTACCGGTTGAGTTGTTCCCTTGGGTGAGTACTTTTTCCCCAAGGTAGTCCCTCTAGGATAAACAAAAGCAAGTAAAGAAAAAATTTGTAACTTGATCAATCTTTGATGGCAACAAAGAGAGAGAATATACGCGATAATGCCCCCACTCACACTCACACAAGATCTTGTTCAATTTTAAACCCAAATAAAAGTGTGGAGGTGATTGCTTTATCTTGCCCTAAATTCATGAAAAATGCCTTTTGATTCTCAAGATCGCTATAAAGCGCGAGAGAAGCGCATACGTCCTTTTTCAATGAATTTAGTTTAAGTAAGCCTTCAAAAAAACAAAGTTTCACTTGTTCTTTTTAAATCCACAAAGAAATTATTTCAATTAGTTTTAAAGCACCAAATAAAGTGTGAGAAGTTGCCTTGTTCAATTTATAGCCCAAAAGTAAAGTCTAGTCAGTTTCTAAGTTGAGTTTTAATCCAATTTTGAGAAGATCAAATCAGTGATTTAGTTGGTCTAAAACATAAAACAAAAGAAATAAATAGAAACTTCAAGCTATTATAATAAGCATTTAGAAATGCTTTTGCAAGTTCAATGCTTGATTCTCCAACTCAAACTTTAATTCTTCAAAAAGTGTTTTCTATGCTTCAATTTTTTCAAGTTTCATGTGCAAATCTGCAAGATAAAAACATATTCGAATTAATTATATATATATATTGAAAGAAGATCAATTTCAAGTATGTGATCAATTTAATGATGATATCTAATTGATAATCTTTCAGCATTGGTCAATTCAAGTTCAATGTCCAATGCCCACTTTAAAAGTGCTTGTGATTCTTTAATTCCTAATGTCACAAATTATTTATGCAAAGCCTCCTTTCAAACAATACAAAGTTATATCAAATGAAATATTATATGTGAGGGAAGAATAAAGAATCAAACATTATCACACCAAGAAAATTTATACTTGTCATGTCAAGTGTCTGCAAAAGAAAAATAATGGTTAGAGCATTAGAAGTTAATCAACACATAATGCCAAATGAAAATTGTAGGCCAAAATTAATAAACACACTTGCCACCCTATTTTATCAGTGCGCCATACTAAGCAGTGTGAGTTTCCCTAAGTCATGGGTTCTTGTGATAGTAGTCCTTAGGTAGCAGAAAAAAGAGTCGTACTCTCCTTCACTAGAAGTCAGAGCTATGAGGGCACAACTTCCATCAACATTTATTCATATTATTAGTTGTCACCCTTACTCTCCACCATGCTAAGTCAACAAAGACTTCATTCATGTTTTTTATTTCATTTTTTTGTTTGTGTTGATGGCGTCTTATCCCAAGGTGAACTAAATGCCTTTAGAGGGGAGGATTTTGAAGTTGGGAGATAAAGTTTTTAATTCCTCCTTGAAGGGACATGATGTCATGGGGTCTAAGAACACGACAAACCCTTTACGAGGTGATAGCTCTTTTCTTACTAGCCATTGCACTGATTGATGGCCTCTGATGGTGATAGGTCAGTGACCATAGATCGATGCTTTCACCATCTATCTTGACTATATAGGGATAGAATTTATTTCTAGCAATAAATGGAATACAATGAATAGCTATCTATGTATGGCATTTGATATGTTCTTACTTTAAGTTACTACACATTGAATCTACCAAGGGACAGTTTGGCTGCATGTGACTAGATAAACATCAATAAGATTATACGTTTAAAACTAAACTGATTTACAACTCAGATCCCATTTTTTTTAAACATCTAAAAATAGGAAAAATATTAATCAATGTCATTGGCAGGTATAAAGACAAATTCCTCAGCCATTCCAGCATCCTCATTTTTCCCGTGGCCTTTCTACCTGGGTCAAAATCTTTAAAGCATAGAATGGGAATGCTTCAAACAAACATGGCAAAAAATGACATGCAGGATATGGGAAAAGGCTGTAAATGCACTTGACAGGTGTAAAATCAAATTCTACAAGCAAAATACCTACAAGTCTAGGCGTAGGAAATGCACATGTTGCTTCCTCTAGAATGGCAGAGAGAATATTTGATTTCTTCGAATTGAGTGAATGATTTGTCTTTACCATTTTTTATGACACCCTAAAAGGAAATTATCTCATGGAATGCACGGTTTGTAGGATTTAAAGCATATTTGTAGAAAACCTTCAAGCAGATGCTATTAGCAGGTGTAAGACCAAATTCTTCAATCTATTCCACATCCTACAGGCCTGCACGCAAATGGGAGATTTAGAACTATGTATGGACATCTATGAAAAGCATAGAAAATGGAGAGATTTTATCAGATGTTATAGTTGGAGATGCTTTGGCATTGAGGGCTGTAATGGCACGCCAATCAGAAACAAAACGTGGACAACCTGCACTTAATGAGCCAAGAGCCTTGTCAATGCAGAGTGGTGACGTCTTACTATTAGGAGCCTGACCTAAGAGGGCCTTAACAGATCAACAACCTTGCCTCATGACTTGCCTATTGAACTAGGATTCACTGGCCTCATGAATCAAGATTTCCATCAGACCAGCAACCTGCACTTCTTCGTCTTTCACTTATTTGGACATGAGGAGACCAACCAGCCCTATAGGTCATATCTTGGCCTTGTATATGTTATTTGAAACAAAGGACCGACACTGGCTAATGGATATTTGAATTGGTTGGTTTCCTGCAATCAGAGTGGCATCGCAAGAAATTGTAATGGAAATAGAAAAATGTTTTCTAGTGCTAGAAGGCCTTCACAAAAGTTCATCTAACAATTTGATGCATTCTAAGAGTAGCAGCACCATTGACAACTTAACTACAAGCTCAAATATGATAGATGATGGAAAATTTGATGATAATATTAGGAGGGACAGTGCTACATATGACCAAAAAAACAAATGGCGCAAGGGATTTTTCATGGTATGTTAGTAGTGACATACAAAAAATTTCATTTCGCCCTTCTTATCCCGCGCACCGGAAGTTCATACAGGGTATGCGAATTGTTTGACATAATGCATCTAAGAATGTGGTTTCATGAATGCAATGGTTATAGGTTACACACAAAATGGATTTGTGGCAAGAGCTTTAGAAACTTTCGAGAAAATGTAATTGGTAGGCATAAGAACAAATTTCACAACCTTTGACCAACATCTTATTTGCTTTAAAATACAGACTTCACAAAGAGAAGCATTTGGCTTCCTTCGCAATTACTCAACAATAGAGAAAGTAGCTCAATTAATGACCATTTGACTTTACCCAAACAAAGATATCATATATGTATGCAATTAATAATTTCAAGTTCCATGCTCTTTTGTGTGATCCCTACACAAACATTGGCATAAATAAAGCTCGACACCAACAATTTACTTTATGGCGACTACATAAACCATAATACTTCAATTAGCATTGGAAAACAAAACAACATAATTTATTGGTGACAAACAATATAAATAAGCAAGGAGCCCTCCTTCTAGCACCATAATGTAGTTGCTAAATCTAGAAATATTTAAACCTCAATGAACATTAGTAATAATGCCAAATCAAATACAACAAATCAAGCATCCATATGAGATATTGAATCATGCTAAATAAACAAAGTGATAAAATACCAAAAAAGACTAAGCATGCTCAAACCTATCCCATAGTGGATTGGTCCTATTGTAGAAAATAGCCCTTTCCCAACCCTTGACAATGCCAAGGATGATGATGCAATGGACAAAATCAGTTCTCAAATGAAGAGAGTGACTTTGCATAAACTTTGTAGATGAAATGCTAAGATTGTGGATGATTTGATCAATGGAGATGGTCTTTATTTAAAGATTCTCAAGTTGAAAGAATTCTTATGAGAGAGCAATGTGGGATCAAAAACAAGCCAATGAAAATAGGCCACTTGTCAACTTGTGATAGGATGATGAGTGAGCACATTTTGGTCAACGTGCAAAAGAGAGGAAGATTTCAAATCTGAATTTGAGAGTAAATGCTGAGTTTGACCTTTGCAAGGGACATGTAAGAGCTTATTAATTGCTTTGTTGGATGTACATGTCCACTTGTTTTTTGAATTCAAACTTGAGGGAATATTCCTGAAAGATGCCATGTTGATGGAAAATGCTGATTTTATAAATGAATTAAAATGATTTATTGGTGTGGAGGTTGGTGGATCCCCCTCGCCCCTTACTTGGGTTGAGGTGGCCAGGGTGGACGTGAGCTGGCGGAAGGAAGTTTCAGTGCCTATTTTTCATCTGGACTAGGATTGGTGGCATGCAGGGTCCAGTCATCCTGGCGTTGCTCAAGACACGTCGGGCTTTGTTTCCCTAGTCATGTTCGTGGTAGTGCCGTGTGATTCTTCATTTATTGCTTTCATCATGATTTCAAGTTGATGGACGGTGGCGGCAGTTTATTTCATGCCAAGGACATTTGGTTGCTTTGCCATTATTTAGTTCCGTATGCAGCCTGACGGATAATAATTCGGGCTCTCCTTTTTAGCTAATGTTGTCTTTTCAAAGACATGGGTTTCGCTTGGTTGTTTTGTGTTCTGTGGTTGTTGCAAGGAGCAATTGTCATCTGCTCGAGAATGGAGAAACCATCGAGGTCTAAGTTCACAATCCTCGTCTCGGCCGAAGGTCTGGAATCCTTCGGCGCCGATACCCCAATCTCGTTAGTGGCTAAGGAAAGGCAAATTGCCTTTCGTGAGGTCTCGGATCTGCGTTTAAAGCGCATTCTGCTTGTGGATGACCCGGCGACGACGGCAGTTGTGAAGATGGTCCTTGGCAAAGGACATCTAGAAAGGAACGAGTTCGCCCGAGATAACACGAGTATCTCGTCCCAGTTTCTTGCAGTGCTCCTGGATATTGAAACCCCGAAGGCGGTGGCATTGGATTTGATGGTTCGTCTTTTCAGGGATGACCTGCTTAGTGGCATCGAAACAACTCTTAAGGCGGCCCTCATTGGTAAGGGCATTCCGCGGCCTGCAGACTTTGCTTCTCCTTGGATGTCGGACGAAGCAGTCAAGGTATTTCCTTTTCTCCTTGATCTCAAAGGGCCCGATTTATCAAGGCATCGGATGTTCGCAGAGGTGGCGGTGGGTTTTCTGAAGCGTAATCTGAAGATGGAGCCGAGGGGTGGGTTGGCTTGTTTGGAAGGTTTCATTCAATTCGCAGAGGCAAACGGTTTCTGGTAAATTAGGGTGGTGTTGGTTTTCGTCTGGTTTTTTGCTTTTGCCATGCTTCAGTTGGTGGCTTCGAACTCATGTTAAATGTATTTTGTAATTTGCGGGTAACCCTAGGTCTACTCTCCTTCTTCTCTTTTGCTGCTTTTGGAACTATACGGAACTGTGGCTCTCCTCGTTAAGCTTTTTTGGCTGACTGTTGGCATTATCTAGAAAATCTTCTGCTTAGCAGATACTGTAAATTTCTCTTTTATCAATAAAATTCTCACCTTACGAATCAAAAAAAAAAAAATGATTTATTGGTATGGGGAAAAAGCTGAGGATGTGATGGTGGTTAGGTTAGTTAATTAGACTTAGATTAGCTTAGGTGATGATTAGTTGATTTTGACCCATTTGACTTGAATATTTGGATTTATTTAAATAAAAAAGGGATGGAATATGCATTTGGAGATTTAATTAAATAAAGTTTGGTTTATTTAATTAAAAGGTTGATGTGAGACTTTGATTTGTTTAATTTAAATGAATAACCTTAGGAATGAAATTAATGAGTTTAATTTACCTGATGAATGGATGAAGGTGAACTAAGTTTAATTGATGAATGGACCTAATTAAATGCATGATGCTAATTTTGCATGTCTACAGGAGTGAAAGGGGGAATTGATGGAGAAAATAAAGTTCGCAAGTCTAGGATAATTTTTAGTGTCTTCATTTGTCCCTTCTTTGATACAATGCAGCTAATATGTGTCAAAGAAAATTAGTCAAGACATGCCCCAATTTAGGGTGGACCTATGCACCCTCAAAACAATTTTGGATTTTTTTTGAATTTTTTTTTTAAATTGGAAATTGTTTTGATATGTCAATTTGATAATGGATGAATTCAAGGATTAATGAAGAGAAATGTTAGTGAGAGGAAAATGTTAGCATGGCGTGAGTGGAGACAACTTAAATATGTATATTTTACTATGCAAGGCTTTGCATTAATCATCATTGTGCGGTAAAATGTGATAAATGGACAACAAAAACCAAGGTATAATATGGACCAGGGTGTACAAGGTCACCCACTTGCAAAATAGATAGTCACAGAAAAAGAATGTCTTGAATCATGTACTAAGGGAAAAGTTACCTCAATCTTTTTTCCAAGACAATCTACAAACAATAGTCAAAGGAAAGATGAATCATGAGACATCACTGCTCCTCTAAATCCTTCATAGGACATCCTCGAGGTAGGTAGTAACACAACTCAAAAGAAAAATAAAAAAGATAAGATAAATTAGCCCAAAAAAGTCAATAGCCATTCAAAGTGTTTGCTAATAATTATTTTCTGATGTTTAATTAACTAGGTGATTCATGGGTTGATTTTTTGACAAGGCCTAGTTTTAGAAGGGGAAACATGTCATATAAGATGTCAAGTTTGGTTTCAATCATGTGACCACCTATATAAGGAAAATGAAAAAATAATGATAATGTTTGATTTGTAGGAAAGACACATCCTATATGAGACAATTAATTGACTATTTTACCATTTGAGGTTGGTTTGGTGTTGATGACTATTTTGACAATTGACTTAGTTGAGTTGAATTTTTTTTGGCTTTTTTTTCTTGTTGATTCGTGACTTGTCTAATGTTCTAATGACTATTTATCTCTGAGTTGACAATGTACAATTTATTATGACTGACTTGATGAACCCTAAAGGACCAACCTAGGTGGCTTCGAGGGCTCATCGACAGATGGTATTGCCTATGCAACAATACATAGAGACCTCATAGTCAACATGACTTAAATTTGTTTTATTAACAGAGGAATGAATCATGAATTGAATTTTACTCAACAAACCCTAAAGGACTAACTTAGTGCCTCAAGGAATCATCGACATATGGCCTTGCCTACATTATACATTCAAAGGCATCATAATTTGACTAGACTTGGATTGACATGAATGACTCTATTTTAAAGATTTTTGAAAGTTATTTTGATGTTTTTGTTTCTGCCACATGTTTTGGTTATTTTTGGATTTTTGAGGTTTAATGTTTTTTTTGGATTTTGGGGAATATTTTATTTTTTTGTCTTTTTGATATAGTGACCTCCAACAACAAGTGTATGATCCAATGATGATATAGGTCGAGTATTTGGCCCCAATTGAGTATTAGACCAATTTATTAGGGGCGTTGTGTGATAGGTGTTATGGAAGACAGATATGAAAGCTGAAAAATA
>VDFB02209008.1:0-15507 GCA_007258455.2 Sequoia sempervirens | reverse complement strand
ACTAAGTTCAAATTAGATTGATTATTTGAATTACAATTCCTAAAAATTTCAAGAATGAAAGATGTCTCTTTCCCTGACAAGAATCAGATCTTAGAATGCTTGAATCACTATGCAACCTGAAAACAAGAATAGAAAAGCTTTCCAAAATAACTAAGTAGAGGTTTTTTTATTAATTTTTATGGATTTTTGGGATACAAGATCTTCCTTTCGTGAGCTTACAATTATTTTTAAAGGTGTCTAAATTAGTTGAAATAACTACCTCTTCATCTTCATCAACCCATCCTTTCCCTTCCACAAAAAAGACTCTTCACCTTCCTGCTTTTGTGCAATTTTACATTTTTACAATAATTGACAACTTTTGTTATAAAAAGCAACTTTTCAATAATATCACCTAGTGACCTATTTCATGGTGCAAATACATTGAAATTCATCATTTAATGACCTTCCCTCATCATATTTACTTGAACATTACAAATTGAACAAATTAGCCTTTTGAAGGAATTTCATGACCTAGGTGCTCCTACACCAGTTTGTCATGTTACAACCTTACGTTGTCAATGGACATTTTAAATCACACAATTTGATACACTTTCCTATTACATTTTTAAACCACATCTCTTTGAGGAATTTTGTTAAATTTAACAATTGACTTTCTTTGTGTATGCTTCCAAAGCTTTCATTGAGTTATTTTGTCAAATAGTTACACAAACCAAATTTCATTTACTTTCTTTGTGTATGCTTCCAAAGCTTTCAATTAGTTAATTTTACAACTGAGCACTTTTTGCATAGGGAAAATTATTTGTCATGCCGAAGAAACAAACTGTTAAAAGGAAAAAACTAACAGATGATCAGCTCCAAGCCATCATAGATAAAGATAAAAAATGGATGAGGGAATATTGTGATAAGAAGAAATTGGGAACGATTGATGAAAACAAACTAGTTGAAGAGAAACCTCAACCGTCAAAAAGAGAAAAGAAATTGGCAGCACAAAGGGAATGAATGCGAAGGAGTCGTGCTAGGGGAGATGCAGATACTATAGTTGAAGACACACCCTCTTCCGCAAGTGAATACGAAGGGACACCATTAAGCACAAGTGAATATGGAGGAGAACCATCTACCACAAGTGAGTATGGTTGGACACCATCCACCACATCTGAAGTTGAGAGTACATCATCACTCGGAGTTGAGGAATAAGGTATGCCATCATCCCCATGTGAACCTCAAGGTATGTCTTCTATTCCACCCTCGATCAAAGGTACACAATCTACCCCACCTCAATTCAATATTGATGAAATTGCTAATGTTGAGATGTATGTACCTAAGAGAACACCACCTATAATTTTGTGTAGAAAGCCAAAGTTTTTGATTAATATTGATGAGGATATTTTGCAACACATGAAAGGTAAGATTCCAGAACGCACTTGTAGAAGATATGCTAATAAGATTTGGAAAATGTTCTTTGAAAGGCTAACTGAGACTACAAGATGTCAACTATTTGTTCAAATGATGCGGGGTTTAAATTACAAAAACATCATGAAGACTCTTGGGTTAGAGCAGCTGAATGCATCAAGTGAAAAACACTATTGTAAGAGAAAGAATCTAATGGATGCTTATGACAGTGTGGGTAAGACCTCACACTCAAAGGATAGTAATGTCACCCGACGTGTCATTACATCGACTTTGGTAAGCTATCAAACAAAGAGATCTCACCTCATTAAAAAGACAAGTGAACAAATGAGAATTAGTAGAAAAACTTTATCAAAAGCCGTTCAAAGGCGGAAAAGAATTGAGGTAACCAATTCAAATGAATTATGGGCATTCTCGGGGAGACTACCACACAAAGATAAAAAAGTTGTTGAAGAATTGAGAACACTAATTGAATATTATTGGAAGAATAATACAAGGCCATCTCCAAATAAAAGGGATGTCGTAAGAAGGAGAATCGGTAGTCAAAACTGTGAGCCACATCCAAAGCATTTTTTGGATATGACTCAAACCCAATTTTTTCATAAATTTCAAAATGATTATCCTCAAATTAGTATTTATCAAAGATTTTTTGAAATGATTAAACCTTTTTATGTCAAGATAAATCACACACACACTACTTGTTGATGTAAACTACATATTGAATTCTCTAACCATTATGATGTTTATCATTCTATATGTTTAGATTTGCATACTAACGATGTTTTGCAGGATTGTGGCATAGAAGCCCCACCAAAATCTTCAAGAGATTTCTTATCAAAAATTTTATGTGAAATAGAGGATGGCCAAATATTCTATAGGACAACATGCTTGGATGGTTCATGCGAGCGTTACGGTGGCTTGCAACGAATGCTAGTATGTCAACATATGGAAAACACATATGAGGTGGGACAAAAACTAGTAGAGTTCAGGAAGTATAAAATAGTGGCATATACTACAAAAGATGGGTCTGAAGCAAAAAGGTGTGAGTTGGTTATTCAGAAGATTCCAATGTATTAGTTCATTTCCATGTTTCGTGAGAATCTAGTGTATGAGTATGCAAGGCATACCCATAGAGCTCGATGGCTGGACACACAATTCAAGCTATGTAAGGACACCTTTCCACTTGGTAGCATAGTATCAGTGGTTGAATTTGTAGAGAAATACACTCTACAGCCACAATATGAGGTGCAGTCATAGTATTACAACTCCACATAGGTTTTGATATTTGTGCACATAACATTCATACATGTAGTTGAAAGTACAGAGGACGAAAGGAAGGTATTAAGGGAGTATCACTTTTATATTAGTGATGATCACACGCATTCTCCAAAGTTTGTGCAAGATTGCTTCTAGATGTTCTACAATCATTTGGCTTAGAGGGGCATATCATACGATCGACATATAATATGGTCATATAACTATGCAACACAGTTCAAGAATGCATGCATGTTCTATTGGTTGTGCAGGATGCATCTCACTACACATGTTCAACATATGTTGAAATTTTGTGAGGCCAGACATGGAAAGGGGGAGCATGACGGTACAGGAGAATGTGTGAAAAGAGCATTAGCATGAGAAGAGTTAAAGTATAAAGACAGTGCATAGTTGTCAGATGCAAGATCAATCGTCGAGTGGTGTAATGGTTCGATGGGTCTAGGTAATGAAGGTACATCTTTAGTTCGTAATTTTTTTTGGTTGATGGATGAAACTAACATTGCGCCATATGAGGATTTTTTTACACTAATAGGATCGAGTGAGTTGCACTCTTTTCTTAGCTCAAATGTAGGTTCATGGAGTATTGATACATGTAAGATGGCATGCTTTTGTTCTTCATGTACAAT
Organism: Sequoia sempervirens; assembly: GCA_007258455.2. Classification (NCBI taxonomy): domain Eukaryota; kingdom Viridiplantae; phylum Streptophyta; class Pinopsida; order Cupressales; family Cupressaceae; genus Sequoia; species Sequoia sempervirens. The sequence goes on along the minus strand of VDFB02209008.1, from coordinate 12,199 downwards.
GCAACCCTGGAATGATTGTGAGTCAAGGGAGTGGGTTGACAAATGGTTGACAAGTTATCTTAGCCCACTTCACATGTATTGCCCTCTGATGGCATTGGAACTAACACAAATGGAATCATCGGTCGACTTTGACCATGTATCAGATCTAGTTCAACTAGGTAATATATCTACTTGCTTAGTATTTGAAATTCCATATTGTTATCTTACTTTGTACTGTATTCATAATGTTGACTAATTTCAAGAAATATGTTGCACATATAAATGTATGGCATGTTTATGCAGTTATTGTAGATGAAGACAATGAAGAGGGTACATACTATTACTTGTGTGGTGTTGAGGAAAAAAAGAAATCAAAATCCCCAATTATAGATGGAGAAAACATTGAATACCCCACAGGCTCAGTTGTTGTTACTGGAATGTGGTTGAGAAGGTACCCACATAAGAGCGTTAAACATTGGTTGTTTGAGGAATTTCAAACACATCCTAAGATTCTTCATTACTCAAACTTGTCGTGGCATCCAATGTTCATTTGAGAAAATATTGGGGTAGACCTTTGAACAAGACCTTGTATAAGCTATGCGAGTCTGACCATGAGGCAATACTTGACACAATAAAGAGTAGAGCAGACCCAGATGGTTCATTGGATTAATTTGTAAGTATATGCACAATGGTGTTTTAAGTTAGTCTAGGTTGGTAGGATATGAGGTTGCAATGTCATGTTAGTATGTTGTCAATTTGGTGTAATGAAGCCTTGAATGGCCTAAATGTGAAAATGTATGTAAATTTGTAATGTAAGAGTCAAGATGATGTATTGAGGCCATCATAAGGTCACTAGTTTAGGTATGGAGTCATTTACATCAATATGTCAAAAGTTGCACATAACAATGTAATGTTGTCAAACCAAAGTTGTCATTTTGCAAATACTTAGAAGTTGAAGGGTCACACTTGTAAAAGAAGTTGAAAAGTGGTTGTAGTTGGTTGAGGAGGTTGATATGCATTCAAAAAGGCCTTGTGAATGTTGTATGTTGTTGGAAATCATACTTTTGAAAGTAGGAGCACTAACTCCATCTTTTCAACACTTGAACCCTTGTGGTTTCTATTATTTGGTCATTTGATCATTTAGGGCATTCTTAGATGGTTTGAGGTCATTCTATTTCATTTAATAAGGATTCAATACCATTTTTGTATGTATTAGGTCAATTGAGTCATGATGTAAATAAGTTGATCAATAAGGGGATTCATGTGGTGAACCTTGTAATTTAAGTTTTTTAGGGTTATTTGTGTTAAATAAGGGATTTACAGACCATTTATCATGTAATAGGCATGTTTACACTAGGAATGGTCATCTTTCACACCCAAACACGCAGAATTGCTCCGAGCTACGTTCAACTGGATCAATCCCTTAAGGGTCCAAAGGGAAAAATGCCTGCAAACTTCAGCATGAGGTTACTCAGACACCGTGATGCTTAGAAAATTCCCATATGATCCTATGGGATCACGTTGGGCCCCTCTACAATAACCTCTCTCATTTTTCGTTATCTCAGAGTGATTTTCCCGTAGTCTCTAGTTTTCAGTTGATGGAAAAAGTGTCAAATGGAAGCAATGGAAAGTTGCAAAGTGGTGCAATTTTTGTTCTGCTTCGTGTGACCAAACAAACTATTCCAACACATCTGAATAGGAATTTTTATGCTAGGAATGGTCCTCTTTGTACCCAAACCGTGGGAATGCTCCAAAGCTATGTTCCAGCTTGAATCGATCCCTTAAGGGTCTAAAGGGAAAATGCACCGCAAACTTGACATGAGGTTAGTCAAACACCATGATGCTTAAAATTCTGCGTCTAATCTGGGATCCATGTTGGTCCCTTCTACAATAACCTCTCTCTCAGTTTTAGTTATCTTAGAGTGGTTTCTATAATGATCAGTTTTAGGTTGATGGAAAAAGTGTCAAATGGAACCAGTGGAAAGTTGCAAGGTGGTGCAACTTTCGTTCTACAACTTGTGTGACCAAATAGACTGTTCCAGTTCATTTGAATAGGCATTTTACACTAGAATGGTCCTTTTTGCACCAAAACACACAAAATCACTCAAACTCACGTTCAAGCTGGATTGATCATAAGGTCCAAGGGAAAAATGCTGCAAACTTGACGTGAGTTACTTTCGAGCAAGTGATGTACGAAAATTTCATATGATCCTATGGGATTTTGTTGTGTGTCCCTCTATAATAAGCCTCTCTCTTGGTTCATTGTATCTCAAAAGTGGTTTCCGTAGTCTCCGGTTTTAGGTTGATGGAAAAAGTGTCAAAAATGGAAGAGTGAGAGTTGCAAAGTGGTGCAATTTTGGTTCTGCCTTTCGTGTGACCAAAAAAGCTATTCCAACACATCTGAATAGGAATTTTTATGCTAAGAATGGTCCTCTTTCCACACCCAAACAGCGGGTCTAGCTCAGAACTCACGTTCTTGAGGATTGATCCTCAAAGGGTCCAAAGGGAAAAATACTGAAAACTTGACATGAGAGGTTACTTGAACACCGTGATGCTTAAAAACTTTCCATATAATCCTATGGGATCAAGTTGGGCCCCTCTACAATAACCTCTCTCGGTTTTCATTATCTCAGAGTGGTTTTCCCGTAGTCTCCAGTTTTCAGGTGATGGGAAAAGTGTAAAATGGAAGTAGTGGAAAGTTGCAAAGTGGTGCAATTTTTATTTTGCAACTTGTGTGACCAAATGAATTGTTCCAATGCATCTGAATAGGCATGTTTACTCTAGGCATGGTCCTCTTTTTCACCCAAACACGCGGAATCACTCCAAGCTATGTTCAACCAGATTGATCCCTTAAGGGTCCAAAGGGAAAAATGCCTGCAAGCTTCAACATGAGGTTACTCAGACACTGTGATGCTTAGAAACTTCTCGTCTAATCCTATGGAATGATGTTACACCCCTCTACAATAACCTCTCTTGATTTACATTATCTCAAAGTGGTTTTCTAGTGGTGTCGAAGTTTCAGTTGATGAAAAAAGTGTCAAATGGAAGTACTGGAAAGTTGCAAAGTGGTGCAAATTTTGTTCTACAACTTGTGTGACCAAACAAACTATTCCAACACATCCAAATAGGCATGATTACACTACGAATGGTCCTTTTTTGTACCTAAACATGCAGAATCGCTTCGAGCTATGTTCAACCGGATCAATCCCTTAAGGGTCCATAGGGAAAAATCGCTGCAAACTTTAGCATGAGGTTACTCAGACACCGTGATGCTTAGAAATTTCTCTTTTGATCCCATGGGATTATATTGGGCCCTTCTACAATAACCTATCTTGGTTTTTGTTATCTCGGAGTGGTTTTCTTGTGGTGTCCAAATTTTAGTTGATGGAAAAAGTGTCAAATGGAAGTAGTGGAAAGTTGCAAAGTGGTGCAAATTTCGTTCTACAACTTGTGTGACCAAACAGACTGTTCAAACGTGTTCAAATAGGCATATTCATGCTCGGCATGGTCCTTTTTCTCACCCAAACACGCTGGTTTGGCCAAAAAAATTTGGAGGGGGGTTCAATTCGTTTTGGGTTCATTGGTACAAAAAACATGTAAAAACAAAATATATATCTATGCAACCTAGAAGAATGAATTAGGATTAGAATATCACATATGATCATATAAACAAAAAAATCACCATAAACTTGAATGTCATTGAAAACAACAAAATTGGCAAAAAAAAGTGTCTATAACCTGCAAAAAACTGTGAATAAAATCATACTGATTTTCGTGTGAAAAAAAACCATGAGACCATAGCTTGTTGCTTACTATTATGCTTTGATAGATTTTTTCCAAGCATCCATAGCTTGTTCGAAAGTAATTTTTTTAGGCTTTTAGCCATAGCAGCAAGGTAGTGAATTGTTTGATAAAATGCATTGGTAGACATGTATGAAAAATGTGGTAGCATAGACAAGGCAGTGAACTATTTGAAAAAATGCCTCAAAGAAATGTGGTCTCATGGTAATGGAATGGCATGACGAATGCCATGACAAGAAAATTGCTATGGATTGTCATGGCATTCCACCACCATTGAGACCACATTTATTTGAGGCTTTTATTCAAACAGTTCGATGCCTGGTCTATGCTATTGCTTATTAAATTATGCTTTGATAGATTTTTTCCAAGCATCCATAGCTTGTTTGAAAGCACCTATTTTAGGATTTTATCCATAGGAGCAAGGCAATGAACTGTTTGATAAAATGATTTGGTAGACATGTATGAAAAATGTGGTAGCATAGACAAGGCAGTGAACTGCTTGAAAAAAATGTCTCAAAGAAATGTAGTCTCATGGTGATGGAATGCCATGGCGAATGCCATGACAAGCAAATTGCTATGGATTGTCATGGCATTCCATCACTGTGAGACTGCATTTCTTTTAGGCTTTTGATTCAAATTCGCTGAGCCTTAATGCATGCTGTCTCAATAAATTATGCTTTGATAGATTTTTTCCAAGCATCCATAGCTTGTTTGGAAGAACCTATTTCAGGATTTTAGCCATTGTAGCAAGGAGGTGAACTATTTGATAAAATGCTTTGGTAAACATGTATGAAAAATGTGGTAGCATAAACAAGGCATTGAACTATTTGAAAAAATGCCTCAAAGAAATGTGGTCTCATGGTGATGGAATGCCATGACAAATGCCATGACAAGAAAATTGCTATGGATTGTCATGGCATTCCACCACCATTGAGACCACATTTCTTGTAGGCTTTCATTCAAATAGTTCTCTGCCTTGTCCATGCTATTGCTTATTAAATTATGATTTGATAGATTTTCCAGAAGCATCACTTTTGGAAGCACCTATTTTAGGCTTTTAGCCATAGGAACAGGAGGTGGCCCCGTTGATAAAAATTCTTTGGTAAACCATGATATGGCAGAAAAATGTGAAATTTAGCATAGACAACATTTGAAAAAATGCCTCAAAGAAATGTGGTCTCATGGTGATGGAATACTCATGGCGAATCTTCTATGTTAAAGAAAATTACTATGGATTGTCATGGCATTCTACCACCATTGAGACCACATTTCTTTGGGGGCTTTTACTCTAATAGTTGGCACCTTTCTATGCTATTGCTTATTAAATTATGCTTTTGATATGTTTTCAGAAAAGCATCAATAAAGCATTGAAGCACCTATTTTTAGGATTTTAGCCATAGCAGCAAGAATTATTTGTTTGATAAAATTCTTTGGTAGGCTGTCTTATGAAAGAAAAATGTGGTGGCATAGACAAAGGCAAAGCCTTTGAAAAATTCCTCAAAAGAAATGTGGTCCCATGGTGATGGAATGCCATGACAATCCATAGCTTGTTTGAAAAGCACTTGTTTTAGGATTTTAGCCATGTAACAAAGGAAATGAACTATTTGATAAAATGTTTTTGATAGACATGTATGAAAAAATGTGTTAGCATGAACAATGCACCGCAGTGAACTCTCTTTGAAAAAATCGTCAAAAGAATGAGGTCTCATGGTGACGATGGAATTCCGCTGACAATCAAAAGCATTTCATTGTCATGGCATTCCATCACCATGAGACTCATTTCTTTGAGGCATTTTTCAAAGAGTTCTTACTATTATGATATTCTTCACTATTATGCTTTTGATAAGATTTTTGGAAGCATCCATAGCTTGTTTGAAAGCACTTGTTTTAGGCTTTCAGCCATAGCAACAAGGCAATGAACTATTTGAAAAAATGCTTTGGTAGACATGTATCAAAATGTGGTAGTATAGACAAGGCAGTGAATTGTTTGAAAAAATTCCTCAAGAAATGTAGTCTCATAGAATGCCATGATGGTTGCTCTAGTTAATGAATTATGCAATGTGAAGTAATTGCATAACTGCTTGGAATTGACTTTGTAAAGCAATATAAATGATTGAATTTTTTTTTCATCTATTAGCATCTAGTTATGTAGTTGTAATTTGGAAACAGTGCTTTGAGTTTGAAGCCAATGTGCAATGCAAGTAGCAATCCAATGATATGAATATAAACTACAAAATCTATTTTTTACAATTTATTAGATTAAACTCTTTATTTTATTTTCTCTCTATATCTCTATGCTATGGAAATGCCTTTAATTTTCTTTTTAGTTTTATCTCAAAATTATTTGTACCTTTTTTTAAATCTGATTTTTTTCTGATTTTTTCTAGACTTTTTCTTGATTTTTTCAAAATATCTTATACTTTTGGTTTGTCAAATTTTTTCCCAAAAGATTTTTGCTGCTATGGTATAAACACATATATTTTTGTAATATCAAGGATACTTTTTGAAACTTCCATGCATTGCTAATCTAAAAGGAAAAGTATTTTTCCTAATCTGTATGCAGCCATGCTTTTGACATTGTCAAAAAGAGCAAATATGGACACCATCGATAAAAAAGATTTGTATTAACCAAATAGCCATGTACACATACATCGATATATGTCAATATAAGTATAAAATATAGTTACAAAATAGCCATATAGGCTTACGCTCAAATTCCATATAGGCATACAATGTCAAATATATCCAATACAAGATATGTACAAAATTTTGATGTCTAGGCATACAAGAAAGGGCTTTGGAATCAAAATTCATTTCTCTCCATGCTCTGGAAATATTTTTTTTCCCTTTGTTTGGTGATCTGATGGCGATAAGTCTATCTGTCATTTATGCTGTGCTCGAGGAGTGCTCCTACTTCTCCTCCTATAGTTTAGCTCCTGGTGAAGTCTTAACTGTTACAATAAGAAGTAAAGACATTAATATATAGAAATTACATTATAAGAAATGATATATTTAACAAAATAATCACTTACTTCCATCTCATGATCACTCTCCACAATGGAATAATTTGCATGCCAATGCTCAGGCGTGCTCAAGCCCTATATAAACCATCCAAATAGGAATTAAACTATGAATCAATAATGGTTTGATTTTTCACTAGAATTAACATCTATAACAATAAATGTAAATTTAAATTTAGTAATTTTCCTCATGCCTCCTCTATTAGAGCCATGGAGGATTGTATAGATGATGAAACACTGATATCCATTGCCCTTGTAACATTTGGAGGTGTTCCCACAATCAACATATGAAAATAAAACAACAAATTATTCAATCACAAAAAAGTTACAATAGCGAGATCCATGTCATGACTTATAATGTATGAGATCTAATGAACAAAATTTTGAGTACAAGTATTAAGCTATATATTTTTGGTAGGCCTTGGCACTTTGATAGGAAGACCAAGAATGATGGGGAGAACACATACTCCATTTTGAAGGATGTGAAGACTTACAACCTTTCACCTCTTCTAGAAGAAGACAAGGCAAAGCATGAAGGGCCTAGTGTTTTGATGGTGGGGGAGAAGGAGTTCATGAAGAAATTGAACGAATGAGGAGGAAGAGGATTCTTCTTGATTATGAAGCCAAAAAGTGAAGCAGATCTACCCAAAAAGAAGAAGGAAGATGCACCAAATGAAGTCCAAGAGTTGTTGGAAAGGTACAAGGACATAACGGTGAATGAATTACCTAGTTCCCTACCTCCCATTAGGGATATAAGCCACCATATTGATTTGATTCCAGGGGCTGCATTTCCTAATAAGGTTGCATACAAGATGACACCTGCTCAAAATGAGGAGATTGCAAGACAAGTGCAAGAGTTCACGGATAAAGGGCTAGTGAGGAAGAGTTTGAGCCCATGTGTTGTTCCTACTATCCTAGCACCAAGGAAGGATGGGAATTGGATGCTTTACACTAATTCAAGAGCCATTAATAGGATCATGCAATCAAATATAGGTTCCCGATGCTAATAATGGAGGACCTCATGGATTTTCTATCAAGAGCATCTTACTTTTCCAAGATTGATCTAAAGAGCGGGTACCATCAGATAAGGGTTAGAGAGGGGGATGAATGGAAGACAAGTTTTAAGACTAATGAAGGGCTCTATGATTGCTTGGTGATGCCCTTTGGGTTATCAAATGCCCCTAGTACATTTATGCGCCTTATGAATGAGGTATTGAAACCTTTCATTGGAAAGTTTGTTGTAGTTTATTTAGATGGCATCCTTGTGTTTAGCAAGTCTAAAGAAGAAAATTTGAAGCACCTTGACATGGTTCTAAGGAGGTTACAAGAGGAGAAGTTGTTGATCAACATGGAAAAGTATGAATTCATGAAGGAAGAACTAGTCTACCTTGGTTTTGTCATCTCCAAGGGAAGTTTTAAAATGGATCCTTCAAAGGTGCATGCTATTCTTACTCAAGGCCAACACCAAAATCCATGGGAGATGTGAAAAGCTTCCATGGAATTGCAAGCTTCTATAGAAAGTTCATCAAGAACTTTAGCCAAATTTGTGCACCAATCTTGGACACCATCAAAGGAGGTGACAAAGGTAAGTTTTCTTGGACCAATGAGGCTAATAAAGGGTTTGAATATCTGAAAATGAGAGTAGCACAACAGCCTATAATTTTTCTCCCTGATTTTGATAAATTTTTTACCATTGAGTGTGATGTTAGCAATCAAGCAATAGAGGCTATTTTGAGCCAAGAAGGCAGACCAGTTACATTTTACAGTGAAAGGTTGAATGAAGCAAAGATGAAGTATTCTTCCCATGATTTGGAATTGTATGCTATGGTACAAGTGCTCAAAAAATGGAGGCACCACTTCTTACCTAAATAATTTGTTGTTTATACTAATAATCATGCCTTGAGTTCTTTGAATGCATAGGACAAACTTAGTCATAGGCACATGAAGTGGGTAGAGTCTTTGCAAGCGTATACTTTCAGAATAAAGCATAAGAAGGGCCAAGCAAATAAGGTGGGAGATGCTCTCAGTAGAAGGTCACTTGTAGTGTAAGAGATCCAAATCCAAAGCATGGGGGTTGAAGCATTGAAGGATATGTATCATGAAGATTCATATTTCAAGGAGGTATACAATGTTTGTGAGCAACATTTGAATACTTTTCATGGTGAATTCTCTGAATTTTTATTACAGAATGGTTTTCTCTTCAAAGGAAGCCAATTGTGTGTATGTAAATGCTCAATGAGGGAGAATATCATAAAGGAGAAACACAGTGGGAGTCTTGGAGGTCACTTTGGCCTTGACAAGACCTTAGAACAAGTTAGGAGATTTTACTATTAGCCAAAGTTCTAGGTGGATGTGAGAAGGTATGTGGAATGCTGCATAATATGTAAAAGGACAAAGGGAACTTCATCAAATGCAGGACTCTATCAACCACTGCCCATTCCCAATAGGCCTTCGGAGTGTGTAAGTATTCACTTTGTCTTGGGGTTGCCTAGAACCCAAAAAGGTTTTGATAGTATCTTTGTGGTAGTTGATATATTTAGTAAGATGGCACATTTTCTTCCTTGCAAATGCACCAATGATGCATCTCATATAGCAGGCCTCTTCTTTAAGGAGGTTGTTAGGATACATGGACTACCTTTAAGCATTATTTCTAAAAGGGGTTCTAAATTCATTGGTCACTTTTGGATGACCTTGTGGAAGAAACTCAAGGAAAAAATTTGTCCTTTAGTTCAACATACCATCCACAAATGGATTGAAAAACTAAAGTGGTGAATAGATCATTGGGGAACCTCTTAAGATTCCTTACCAAGGAGCATGGACAAGCTTGGGATCTAATTTTACCTCAGGCTGAATTTGCATATAAAGAATCCATGAATAGGAGCATTGGTAGAAGCCCTTTTGAGGTAGTCTATGGCATGCACCCTAGAGGGGTATATGAACTAAGAGATCTACATGGAGTTGCTAGGATAAGTGCTCAAGGTGAGGAATTTGTTGTTACAATTGGGGATATTCATCAAGTGAAGGAAACCCTTCAAAAGAATGTTAAGAAGTATAAGGAAAAGGAAGATTTAAAGAAGAGGAATGTCCAATTCAAGGTTGGAGACTTGGTGATGGCACACTTGAAGAAGGAGAGACTTCCAAAAGGGAAGTATACCAAACTCATGATGAAGAAGATAGGACCTTGCAAGGTGGTCTACAAATTTGGCCAAAATGCTTATGAAATAGAGCTACCTCCCGGGGTGGCAATCTCTCCTATCTTCAACATTTCTGACTTGTATCCTTTCAAAGTTTTTGTGATATGATTGAATTCTTGGTTACTATCAAACTAATGATATGATTGATGTTACTAAATTTGTTTAAGGTGTATAAGACAGGTTTAGTGAATTTGATGGTTGGATGGGTGACTATTATGAAGCCCTTTGAGCAAATTGGTGATTAACCATAAGATGATAATCAATATTTTGTCGTAGCAGGAGTTTGTAACCTATAAATAGATTGTTGCAGTCAAAATATGGTGAGTACAGTGCTTGATAATGGACTGATAATAGTGAGGTATGGTTTAATTGATTTGTTGCCTTGGTGAATAAATGAAAGGATGAATTGTTCAAGTGTCAATAATCAGGTTTATGTTGTTTTTATGGTGGTTGAGAATGATGTGAATCTAATTGATTAAGTCAAAGTTTTCTTTAATATGGTTTTTGCTTTGAATGAATCAATTGGAATACTGATTAGTGGAATGATGAATGATGGCCTATGGAATGGCTAAGAGAATTTGAGTGGATTTTGGTTGAATGAAATGTAGGTTTATGATGAAATTATATTTGATCTTCTCCTGATTCTATTTGGGATTGAAATCCCTTGAAAAAATGATGTTGATGGTGTTTGTTGGATGCTCTGCATCAGATGTACCTTGATGATTGAGTGTTTTGATATAATGCTCTGCATCACTAACTGCCTTGTCTATGCTATTGCTTACTATTATGGTTTTATAGATTTTTTCCAAGCATCCATAGTTTGTCGTGGATTGCATTGCACCTTTGCAAGCACATTCCTCCATGTGAAGTAATTGCATCCTGTTGCTTATGTTGACTTTCTAAACAACTATATTGTAAGTTGAAATTTTGTCATTTATCAACATCTAGTTATTAGTTATGGAATTTGAAGTACTAATGCTTTGAGTTTGAATGATGTGTAATGCAATGTAACCAACAATATGAATATAAACTACACAAATCTATTAAGTAGAATTCATTAGTTAAGTTCTCTTTATTCTATTACCTCTGTGTACGTTTGAGTGAATCCATTGGCACTAGGAGGTGTTTGCTTGAAACCACCAATATTAGCCTGTTCAACATCCAAAATCACATGTATTAAAATATGATTCGTAAAACAATGCTATTAACATGTAATAAATTTATAATTGTATACTAGTTACAGACCCCACTGATAGGTGTACTGCAAAAATAAGTAGGTGGAGGACTGGTGTATCTAGTCTCAACACTGTGACCCTGCAATTTTATTAAAATAATAAAACTAAATTAGTTAATCATGCATTTCAAAATCAAATTTTAATAAATTAAATTCAATGAACATGCTGGCTTTTACTTGACTATCAATGCCATATGCACAATGCAAAATGTTATCCGTCCTCTCCATCCCCATAGTAGCATTCAGATCCTATGTAGTAGCATACAGATCTTGCATGGTAGCATACGAATCCTATGTACCAGTATACAAATCCTGCATAGCAGCCTCCTGTGTGCCGGTGGGGTCATATGAACAAGTCACCCTGGAAGATTAACACACATGGGTTCGAAGGCCACCACCCGAAGACTCCCCTAGATGGTGTTGTACAATAGGGCTACTATGATGGATGACACTCCGGGTTAAAGTGTTGATTGCCTATAATGTCTCTACGTCAGCACTCTCCTTCACAACGATAGGCATAACAATGTGCTCATGAGGCAGCCTAGCAAGAGGTCGTGTCCCTTGCTGCACAGGATCTGGCAGTGCATCGCGCCTATCCTAAGCCGACACCGCACCTTTCCCCTAGAACTCCCTCATATCAAAATAATTTGGAATTTGGTTCAATACGAACTCACTGTATAGTTTCCTAATAAAATATTGGCGGACTTCACAATTATTGCAAAGTGGGTAATCAAAGACCAAATACCATCTATAATAAAAATGGTTCCTAATCTCTTGGTCGTGGCACCAATGAATTAGAAACCTCTTTGCATTGAGGGTAAGATTTTGATTTGTTTTAGGGTTAGTGAATAGAGAGCACAAATCTCCTTTAGTAATTTTTAAATCTTTTACTTGTTTATATGATAATTTGTCTACATAATATGCCCTGGTTGCCTACCTCCTATCTTGCCATCCAGATATTTGTTGGGTAA
>VDFB02209007.1:73558-86594 GCA_007258455.2 Sequoia sempervirens | reverse complement strand
TTTGATTTGTTGGAAGGCTTCTTGACATTTATCTGTCCATACAAAGGGGATACCCTTGCGCAACAGATACTAGAACGGGTGACACTTATCTGCCAATTGGGCTATGAAACGCCGAATAGATTGTACTCTACCTTGCAGAGTTCTAAGTTCATTGATTCCTGTAGGTGGAGGCATGTCTATGATTGCTTTGACCTTTGCCGGATCGACCTCTATACCTCTTCGAGAAACTATGTATCCCAAGATTTTACCTGATGTGACCCCAAAAACACACTTCTTAGGGTGTAGCCGAACTTTGTCCTCTTCCAGTCTCTTGAAAATTATGTCAAGTACCTTCTAATGATCTTTCCTGGATGCTGATTTGGCCAATAGTTCATCTACATAATCTTCCATTATTTTGTGCATCATGTCGTGGAAGATCGTGGTCATAGCCCTTTGATATGTGGCACCTACATTTTTGAGACCGAATGGCATGACGTTCCAACAGTATGTACCCCATGGGCAAGTAAATGCCATTTGGTGTTGGTCTTCAGGAGCAATGCGGATTTGATTATAGCCAGAGAAACCATCCATGAGGGATAGTATCTCATATCCTGTTGTAAGGTCCACTATGATGTCAATGTTTGGCAGAGGAAAGTCATCCTTTGGACATGCTTTATTTAGGTCTCAGAAATTTGTACATACATGAATCAACCCATTTGATTTTGTGACTGGGACCAGATTAAAAATCCATTCAACATAGTTAATAGACCTTATGAATTCGACATCTAGCAATTTCTTTAACTTTGCCTTGACCAATAGGGCGACTTGGGGGTGCATTTTGCACAACTTTTGCTTGACTAGTTTAGCATTAGGTAATAGTGGCAGATGGTGCAGAACTAGTTCTGGGTCAAATCCCGGCATGTCAGCATAGGACCATGTGAAATTTATTTTTCGTTCTGCAAAGAATTTATGAAATTCTGGTTTCTCTTCATTAGTCAATGATGCAGCAAATAGGACCATCTTGGGGTCTTCTACAGTTAAAATGTTATCCTCTATTGTGTCCTCAATAAGCATAGCCGATTTCTCCTATTGCACGGGGAGAAATTCTAGTCCTCCATCTTTGGGCGCCTCAGAGAGGTTTTCACCCACAGATACGTCCTTTATTTTTACTATTTTATCGTCAAGAGGTTCCTTTCGGTTTTCACGTAGAGACGTTTCATTTTTTGTTTTATTTTTATTTTTGTGACTAGAGGACGGAGAAGTCTTGCTGAAGTATGTCGTGCAATATAAATCAATGGTGAATCCTGATTTGTGGTCCCCACTGGGTATGCCTTATCGTAATCCCATGAATTCAGCAATTGCCTCATCATTCTGAAATGTGTCTTGAACTGACGGTCCTTGTTGGTCCCAATCGACTAGTTCAGGGTAAACTAAAGAAATGCCATCGTCAAGGCTAGTGAATTGGGGTGAGGATGTGGATAGCATGCAGATGGATTTAGTGATGCTGTAGATGAGGTTATCATCATCCAACTCTACATCAGACTCTATCCAATATTCTCCTTCACTGGTGTCATATTTGCTGTCAAAATAAGGAGTGAAGTTTTTAGAGCCTTGGTTGTCAATATCGTCGAACACTTCGGATTGATTGGACTAAGGGGGTTTAGACGATGGGTGTTGTGTATCATGGGAAGTGGTAATGGGACTTTGACTATTTGGTGCTTGTTCAATTTTGAATGTTTGCCAAAATCGTTTGTTAGAGGTCAGTTCCCCTAGTTCGACAAACAAATCATCAAGACAATAGTCACTTAGAGATCGTTCTGAGCCAAATTCCCACTCATGGGAGTCTATTTTGGTGAGGGTTTCCCTAGTAGTCTCGACACTATCAAAAGCATGTACTCGCTCATTTGAAAGTCCAGAGGTACGTCGATCGTCATTGTCGAGTGATCCAAACCCTAATCCAAGATACTTCAAAATTTGAAAAGGTTCTATGGGTTCCCTTTGACCAATTTTATTTTTTCCTAGGCCACTCGTACCATCATAGCCTTTAGCCATCATAATGTTGTAACCTTTGCCATATCTTTGAACTAGTAATGGAGGTAATGCGATAGTATCCTTATAGATCCATCCTGTGATGTCAGCAAGGTCTTCATCACTCATGTCTCCCCACTTGATAAAAACTGTATTCGGTGGGAATTTGAAAGTTTCCTGAGGTTCCATTCTGAAACATGGCCGACCATATACCTTTGGAGAGCTAGGCATTGTTGTTATGCTGTATGCCGTGTGTAGTTTGAATTCTCCACAGCCAAGGTCCTAGATTTTGACAGTGGATTTAGCCTTAGGGATAGTGAAAGGTAGTGGTGTGGTGGAAGACATGGATGGAGAGGATGTGGAAGATGATGTGAGTGTAGGTGGGTCAATGTACTTAGATGATGAGGAGCTAGGTGCTTCTCGATTAATAGGTACTCAGTTTTCAGAGATCCCCCTTAGGTTGGTACAATATTGGAAAGGGTCAGGGTCTCCGTATATGGTTACTTCTGTGCCGTCAAATGGAAACTTTAGGCATTGTGGTATGTAGATGGAACAAATTTTAAGGCGTGAATCCATGGACGGCCAAGTAAGATGTTATATGGTAGTTCCAAATCCAGGACCTAGCAGGTTGTGTCTACAATGACCGGTCCCACTCTGATAGGGAGAGAGATAACGCCCCATGAAGAGCATTCCTCATCATCGTATGCTTTGATCACTATACTTTTTGTTGGGTCTACGCACGCATCAGAGAACCCTAGAGCCTTAACTAGTTTGAGGGAGCATATGTTCAACCCTGCTCCACCATCTACTAAAACCCGTCTAACTTTGTGCTTGTGGACAAAAGTTTCTATGTGTAATGCGTCATTATGGTTGGTTTTATGTGATGAGTAATCTTGGTTCAAGAAGGTGACGTGGTGCGACATAGTGAGATATCCCACCATAGTTTCAAATTGATTGACATCGATGTCCTTGGGGACCGACGACTCTAGGAGAGTTTTATCTAGGATTTCTTTGTGCGTGGGAGAGATACGAAGCAACTCAAGTATAGAGATTTGCGTGGGAGTCTTTCCTAGCTGGTCGATGAGGTTGAATTGACTTTTAGGTTTCCATTGCTGTGTGGTTGGGACAGGTTTTGGTTGTTTAGCAGATGGGGCAGGTTGTGACTATTTAGCAGATGGGCCCGGTATGGTGATTTTGGCTTGTCTAGCGGGAGGTGGACCAGCTATAGTGACCTTGTCACTTCGAGTAGTAGCATTACATTAGGGTGCTCTCTTGACCGTAATGGTATTGATGTATTCATCGTCAGTTCAGACATTATTTATAATTGGTCCACTAGAATAACCGTACTTGGCTTGAGAAAAGTTAGCTTGATTCTGTGGACCTGAAGTAGAAGCATTATGAGAACCATGATCTTGTACTGGATTCTTGTGGATAGTATGATCTGAATTGGAGGCGAATTGCTAGCCACCTACTTCAATGATGCGACTTTCGATGAGATCTTGTATTAGATTTTTCAACAGTCGACAGTTAGAAGTTGTATGTCCTTTTGCTCAATGGTAGTCACAAAATGCATTATCATTCCACCATGCTAGTTTGAATTGTCTTGAGTTATATGGTTTTGGCTCTTGAAGAATGATGACCCCATTCTGGATGCATTTCTTGAGGACCTCTTCAATGGGTTCCCCCAAAGAAGTGTATGTGCGACCTTTAGGAAATTGTCTCATTTGATGGTATTGTCCTTGATTGTTTTGACCACTTTGGTTGTTTGAATAAATATTGGGAGGTGTCAATGTCATTGTGGGTTTGGTTTATTGTTGAATCCCTTTAAGGGCCAGTACAGGACCCACAATGTTTGTAGTTTTGGCATCAACAACACCGTCATTTGTAACGTGCTTATTTTTAACCCAATATTTGTTTTTGTCGGCGGGTGGATTGATGTTTGTGTTTTTGGGACCGTACCTCAGTTCTCCCTTTGTGATAAGGGCTTTCTAAATTTGGACCCCTTTTTCAACTAAGTCTGTGAAGTTTGAGCAATAATGTATTTGCAATGCAAATTTTCGGGGCCCCAAAAGTGTTTGGACAAACATGTCGACTTTTTCCCTTTCAGGGATGTCAATGTGACATTGACTAGCGAGGCTTCTCCATTTTTGAAAGAAATGGATAAATGTCTCTCCAGAATCCTCTTGCATGAGATTGCACAAGCTAGTGATAGAGGTATCCATGTTGATGTTGTACGCATAATTTCTTATGAATTTTTGTTTAAGCTCATCCCATGTCTGGATATCCTTTTGAGTTGAAAACCATTCAAGGGCTTGACCGCTAGACTTTTAGAAAAAAATCTCATTAGATATGTTTGTTCGTAGGCGATGTTCATACAATTGGTTGCAAATTCACAGACATGCTCAATGGGTTTTTTCTTGCCTCTATATTTTGTGAAGTTGGGTGACACATATCCTAGCGGAAATGGAGGCATGTATAAGTTCGTGTCAAATGGGTATACATTTAGATCATATGATATTTATGATTTCCTGCCTGAAATGTACATGTTTTGGATAGTTTTCTCTAAGTCCCTCAATCTTGTTTGGAGGGCATCCACAGTAGGGTCGTTTATGTTTCTGTACATTGGATTGCCTGGTACACCATGTGTTCCTATTTGTTGGGCATGAATATTGGTGTATTGTGGTGGTATGGATTGTTGTGGTATGTATGGCATGTGCGGATTGACATGTTCGTATTGGAAGTTATGGTTGGCTGCATGTTAATAATGAAAGTTATGATTGGGTGCATGTTGATGAGTATGAATGTTAGATGAGTAGGTTGGGATGTGTCCCCCAGCCATGTGTGTCATTATTTGGGGATGTTATGACCATGAATGTTATGATGCGTCAATGATGTCATGGGTTGTGTTATTTGGCCACCTTGTGTAAATTGTTGATTTTGTTCAAGGGGAACATTTGTGTTTATACCTTAGGAGGAAATGGCATTTGACTGTGTTTTCGTGTTAACATTTTGTGGCTCCTCTCGAAGGATTTTGTGAAATACCACTGAGTAGATATGTCGAAGTTGTGCTCATGGTAGGCGATGGAGCTATCAAGGGGGGATTGTTGTGACTTGATGATGCCCCTGTGGTATTTACTGTCGTGGCATTTACTATCGTGATATTTGTGGTATTGGGAATGTTGGGGGTGTTTGGGACGTTGGGAGTGGCATGCACTGTCGTTGTGGTCCCAAAGGAAGTATTGCTCATAGTATTTGGAAGTTGACCACTATGTGACATGTTATGTACGTTGTTGGTATTAGGGTCAGGAGGTGTCAAATTTAGCGTGTTAACGTCAAATCCTTGTGGTAACTTAGCTCCTTCACTAAAGAGCATAGCTAAGAATCTATATCTGTCATGATAGACCATTGTTTCAACGAGCTAACAGGCCTCTGGGTCTTGTGCCAGTGCCTCTAAGTTTTCCTCAAGTAGTTGGCCATTTTCATCTTTTTGCAAGAATGATTTGAATGGACTGTTTGATGAGGATTGCGTTGTCATTGGAGGTTGATTGTCTAAATTGGAAAATGGATCGTAAAAGGTCCAGTTTGGGTCATGTGTGGGGTCTTGTCAAAAGTTTTCCATTTGTCTCTTTTGTTTTTGGAGTCTGGTTTCCACCATAAATGAGATTGCTCAAATGGGAATGACAACCAATAATGATGATATGTAAGGGCTAAATTCCAAATGATGACTAGGATGACTAATGTTTTTGTATTTTTGCGAATAGGATATGCAATGTATAGACTTTAAGATGCGATTTAAGATAACGGTACCTAAGCACTTCTAAGCTCAAACTTTCATTTCGATTTTGGCTCCTAAAGGATTTTGTTGAAAATGACTAGTGAGTTTTCCTAACTAGACTTTTGAGTTAGAAAAAATCTCACAAAGAGGACAATGACTAAAAAAGGGGTTTGATAACTTAGTCCAAAAGAGCCTAGTTTCAAAAACAATGATTTTGCAAAGTGTGCTTAAGATTTACCTAATCCTAAGTATGTAATGATTTGAAGCCTAGGGACCAACCTAATGTCAAATGTATGCAACTAAAATAATGAAGGATGCAACCTATATTGACTAATGCAAACTACTGGTCAAGACTTTGAGCAATTTCAAGTTTGGTTTCTGACAAAATCTTCCTGGTGATAGTGTTTGACAAATGGTTGACAAGTTGAAGACCTCAGGTTTTGAATATGAAGTTTTAAATTTTGACAGGAAAAAGCATCGCTTGAAACTATGAATGCGTCATAGTTTAGCAAATGCGGTTTGTTGTTTCAATTGCAGATTTTTGGACTATCAAATGTGGCTTGATTTAGCATATGCAGCTTTTAAGTGTTCGAATGCATCATGACGCCTATAGATGCATCATTCTAAGTGTTAGATGGGGTTTAACACAGTAGTTACGGTGCGGAAAATCACTTGCGGTTTGACAGATGCGACACAATTTTGTTTCAAAATGATTTTCTTGTCGTTTTGATGGAAATTTTGATTTGTTTGGTAAATGTTTTGTTTCAAACTGTGATAAAACTAGAAAACACTTGACAAACACAGTTTTTTAAAAGTAACCAAACACACATCAGATAAGCACAATCTTAGGTTAGACCATGACAATATTCGCTAGATTCCACGCGGGTTTCCCCAACCGCATATCTGTAGCATGTGAATTCAGAAGCTTGGCTGCACAGGCTCCCCCTTACAGTGCACTCTCTTCTCATGCCAACCAAGCTTCCAAACCCCATGAAACTCCCATGGTGAGCTGATCACCTCTACTACAAACTATGAAAGTGTGGATGCCTTCACACCGGCCAGTGATGTGCTAGCAAATAGAAGGATTTTGGATTTGTGTAAAAACGTCTAAATGCCTATGACTAGACAATGTCTAAGATTTGATCACATGAAAATAATAACTCTAATAAGAAGCCTAAGTGTACAAGTGAATAAATGACTATAATATGTCTATTCAAAATGTCAGCGTGTCTGTGTGTGTGTTGAAAAGTGAGAAGAAGATGGCATTTTATAGAAAATGCCATTTTGAATGGACAGGCAAGATCAAATCCTACAAAAGACCTAGAATGAGAGGTCTAGATTAAATCTGAGAATCCCTAATTAGGGTTAGGGAAAATTCATTAATCGAACGGTCAAGAAAATGTCTCAGATAATTGGATCAACAGTGGAGAATAAATGAGGAAATTAATTAAAGAAATAAAGATTTTCAAAAAATCAAGAAGATAAGATTGCCTGATTTGTGAGATTCAAAAAATCAAGGAGATAAGATTTGGACTGAAGATTCGATTTGGAAAATCAAGAATCTGCCCGATTACTTGATTTTTGGAAGATTAGTTACTATTTTGAATTAAATTAATTCAAAATAATGATTTTGTGAGATAATAAATAATCTTTTTCAGATTATTTATCAAAATGGACTGACAGTTAAGATTGAGATAACATTTTAAATAATTTAATTTATTTAAAATGAGAAGAATATTAAATTATGCAATTAAATAATTAAATTAAATTATTTAATTTAGAAGATAAGACTAATTAATTAAATAAGTTAATCAATTTATTTAATTAAGACAATTAGTGACATATTAAATAAATAAATGGAATTCATTTATTTAATAATTAGGAAGAATTAAATGCAGAAAGGTAATTAAATAAATTAAGAAATTTATTTAATTAAGGGAGGACTTAGACAATTAATGACGTATTTAATAAATAAATGAAATCTATTTATTTAATAATCATGAAGAATAAAAGGACATGAATTAATTAAATAATTATGAATTATTTAATCAATAGTCGAATGTGGACCAAGGACATAATTAAATGTCATCATTATGCTAGGACGAAAGTTGTAAAAATGAAGCTTGCAGGCCTAGGTCATTTTTAGGTGTCTGAAGATGCATATTTAAATTTGAGTCGTCGATTCTTTAGCTTGATCAAATCATCGACGACCACCTTCAAAACAAGCTGATAGAATTGGAAAAACGATGATAAGGGGCCCACCTTACCATACACTATGAAGGAAGTCCACGTGGTGGTTGCTCGGGATATCGCAATCCTGAAAATAATGATCGTGTGATGGTGGGAAACCATTGATCGTAAGCATCAATGATGTCATTCCTTTAACACAGTCACCAGCCATGTCGTTAACCTTCGAGCAACTTTTCTAGTGAGATTATAACATATCTGTCAATTTAGAACATGTGCATCTCGAGAACACTTTAGTAATCCTCCCCTTAATACATTTAAAGTCGGCTAGTGTTTCCTTTACTCTTTAAGCTTCATCGGATGAGACACGTGGCACCCGCTCATGATTTTGCAATCAACCCAAGCACCATCACGAGATGGCAGGGAATGGCTCAGATCAAATGGCAGTTGGTCAGCAATAGCTCAAATTTGATTCCCCAGATAGGACACATGGCACCCATCCATGATTCCGCGATCCTTCAATTCCTGATCACAGGATGGCGAGCACCATTGATATCTGCAGGAAATAGATCAATGACAACAATAAATCAACCCTTGCAAAATAAAAAAATGATTGAAAGGAGAAGTGGGAATTACAAGGTAGATGACAAACAACAACATAATTTTTTTTCTAAAAGATGAAACACGGGGCCAACCGAGACTTAGGAAATAAAACCTTATAGAGGAAATAAAGTATTAAAATCAAAGCTGGGTTTTAATTTTAATCCAGTGACGTAAGCCTAAGAAATTAACCCCAGTGGTCATTTTGTCGATGGCTTAGCCAAATCCTTTCATTAAATACTAACTGTGCAATGTGTAGGTTTTTCAGATTCAAAGATATGGGAGAAGATCTCGATCATACCCCACCAACTTGCAAACATAAGGTGTCACCTTGTTATTTGCCATGAGGTCAACAAAAGGTAGATGTGTGTCCTGTATGGAATGTGGGGCCCAATCTCCACTATTGAGCTCATAACCCATGGTTTTAGATCGACAAATAAGATCAAAAGCTAATGTAAATCTATGTCGTTCCTTGCTAGCTCATAGGATGAAGATGAAGGTTGGTTAAAAGCTACGAGGTCAACGAGATTGTGATGCGTAGCTCCAGCCATTTAGTTTGCAAAGTGCATAGGACTTGCTGACATGGTAGTTGGTTTTCAAGATGGATTAATGTTATTGGTCATGAGGAAGGTGAACGATGCTTTGTTGGATGTCAAACAAAGTTAGCCCGAGATAAACCGTTTGATCTGCCAACTCTTCAGGAGATCAACAGGTAGTATTCAAAGTTGGAAAATGACACATGGTGGTCGTTTTATCATACAACTGGTGAAGCATCAATGGATTATTCCTTGCTTGTCTAGTCATGTCGATCTCAATCTGTGTGAAGATGTTGTTAACAATCATGCAAGGTGATCTTTGGATTCTCATGCAACTATAGTTAAATGGTGATAGTACATATGCCACCAAATTTCCATGTTTGCACATGCATTTTTACTAAGCATTGATGAAGGTTGCCATTACCTCGCACAATAAATACAAGAGGAATTAACTGCTAATAGTGTCATTCTTGTAGCAATTTGAGCACTTTGTGGACTAACTCTAATCAAGTTTGAGTGCTTGTCTGAGAAGAGGAAATGAGTAAGTCAGTAAGGAGGTCTATTCATTTGAGCTCACAAAAACTCGGTCCTACTATTCAGGAAGGTGCTTTGGTTGACAAGCCCAGGCTTGTGCCCACTAGATGCAGTAGAAGGTTGCAATTCTAGGATGTTGCTGCTCAACTGGTAGATAAAAAAGGCAAGCAGTTAGTGTTCTCTATTACTAGTGTCGATAGGAAAATAAGGTATGGGCATGGCTCCTCTGGATTCCAACACTCACCCATTGACCTTACGAGCAACACTTCTGATGATGCAACTGAGACTAACTCTGACTATTGTCGGTATTTACCTCTCTTCAATGATATGGTCTATTCTCTGATGACGAAGTGATAGCTGTGGTGCCATTGGCTGTTAAAACCCCAAGCGGACTGACTGGAATCGTATTGGGCAAGGACAAGAAAGAAGATGAGGCTGGGAGTCTACCGTATTGGGTGACAACTAGAAGCGGGCGCATATACCTGGGTCAGAGTGTTAGTAAGGGCACGGTGGTGGGTAAATAAGAAGTTGTTGTGGTGCCTTCGTGGCAATTTGGTTGCCTGGTTTTTTGTGTGGATAGCGAGAAAGGGGATTTTGATGACAATTTGTGTTCCCTTTTCTTGTAGCTTTCCCTAGTTCATGCACTATGTTTTGTAGATTCAACGTGTGGGAAGTTTTGAAATGAAAGTCAAATGCAATGGAGATTTTGTTCAAATAAAAATTTGTGGTGAAATTACATTTGATCCTGAAGCTTGTTGCTCCCTTGTCATATAAAAGGGAATTCAAGGCTCATTTGTAGGGAGAGAACTGATAAAAAGCTATAGCTAGGTTTTGACTTGAATATATGGGTAGAAAGATATATGTCCTCTGATGAGGAAGTGATATCTGTGGTGCCATTGGCTGTTAAAAACCCCAAGTGGATAGAATAGAATAGATAGCCTGTTTTGAGTTTTGGATGAATATATGCAAATTATCTTAAATTGTATGCAGATATGACTTATAAGCATGAATAAACGTATAATTCTAATATATTTTCTCTCCTTATGTGGATTTGAGTGAATTTTGAATGAAATGTTAATGATGTTGTCATTATTCTTTTGAGAAATTGTTCAATTGTGTGTCTATGTTTTTTCTTTGATTCAAGAAAATCAATTAAACGCTTAAATGGAGTCATAAGTTTACAATTATTTACAAAGGATTTGATAAGTAGTAATATATCAAAGAATTGAGCTCCATAATGCAAGGTATTATATGAGTAGTCCATTCTATTAAATTCTTGGGTCATTTCTGCTAACGGTAAATGTGTAACTAAATATTTAACTGGCGAAGAATAAAAGAATAATATTTAAATGGGTCACTCTCTCACTCCCTCTATCTCTCTCCCCTTAACCCTAAACCCTTAACCCTTAAACTCTAAACCCTTAATATTAGGTGTCTATTAAAACATTATAAAAGTATAAATTTTTGGAGTTCTATTAGGAATTGAATGATAAATGATGATGAATGGGAAAATCTAAGGAACTTTAATATTTCCAACTAAAAATTTAGAGTTCAATTAGGATTAGTGTTCACTTAGGGTTAGGTTTAGGGTTCAATTAATGTTCAATTTGGATTAGGATTGAGGATGAGGTTGGGGTTTAATTAAGGTTATGAATTCAATAAGAGTTCAAATAGGGTTAAGGTTAAGGTTAGGGTTGGGGTTAAGGTTCAATTAGGATAAGAATTAGTGTTAGGGTTAGGATTAGAGTTCAACGTAGTTCAAAGTTAGGGTTATGGTACAATTAGGACTAGTGTTCAATAAATGTTCAATTAGGGATTAATACTTAATTAAGCTTAGTTTTAAAGTTTAATTAGGGTTTGGGTTAGGGTTGGGATTATGAATCAAGTAGGTTTGGGTTAGGGTTTGATTAGAGTTAGGTTTAGGGTTTAGTTAGAGTTAGGGTTAGGGTTAGGGGTAGAATTCAATTATGCTTAGTGGTCAATTACAATTAGATTTAGTGTTCAATTAGGGTAAGGGTTAGAGTCCAAATAGGGTTAGGGTTTAACTAGGGCTAGGATTAGAATATAATACAGTTTTGTGTTTAATTATGATAGCTAGAATTTAGTATAATTTTTGAAAATGAAATGATTTGGACACAAAAAAAAATAGAAAAGTTCATTTTATATAGATCTTATTTGTTAATTTATTCTAAAATTCTAATTAATAATTGTTTAATTAATTTAATATTTAATTTAATTTAATTTAATTGTATTAGATAATTAGTAAAACTAAATAGATAATAAATATTTTATGGATTTTAAAAATTAGAAGGGTTAGGATTATAATTCTATAACTAAAAGTAATTATAATCTTGTCTTTCATGTTGTGCTGCAAATGCTACTAGCATATATATATATTAGTTATTAATATATACAAAATACGCCAAGAGATATCTTTGTCGAGGCATCTATTTTATAATAGTTCAACTATTGGTCCATTTTTGTTCAATATAAGTTGTATTTTAAATCATTATGTGTTTTTTTTATAACAACAAATAGATTTTTTGTGTTCAACTATTAGTCCATATGTGTTGAATATAAAAGGTAGAGATATCAAAGATTTATGGTTATCAATAAGTATTTGGTCCACTTAGGTTTATTAATTTTAATTTAAATAAAAATATCATATTCTACAAGCAACAAATGATATTCTTTTCGTTCAACTATTGGGGGTTCCATGATTAAGTTTTGGTCGAACCTTTAAAAAATTCAAATTTTAGACACTTCTCAAAAGATCTGCTTGTGTGGTGAGTTGCAAGATGAGTTGCACCTCCAAACCTTAGTTATAGATAAATAAGAGACCAGTCTACATTTAAAAAAAAATGAAGGTTTTACGATAGTCCAATCAATTGCTAGATGCTGAGAAAGTTAGCCTGCACGACTACTGGGCCCTCTCCCCTTAAGGAACAAGGGGGCATCACTAGGTCGATGACAAACAATGAGATAAGTTGTTTTAATGAGGGAACACGGGACCAACAAAAGACTTAGGAAAAATAAAGTCAGGTGAAGGAAATAAAACAATAAAACAAAAGGGGGCCCAACCTAGACAAAGTGACGGGGCTTAAGTTCTTTTAAAGCCTTCCCAAAAAGTAACGGCCAAATAGATCCCATCCAAGGTGTAAGATGAACACTAGGGTCTTACATGAAGATGAAGGTAAAACACCAACCTTAGGATTTTCCCAAACACCATAGATGACCAGAGACACAAGGTAGGATAAAATATAACACAAAGAGCAAAACTTTGAAGTTCCATCACTACCCTTAACCCTAAACCCTAAACCATTAACCCTTAACCCTTAAACCCAAAACCCTTAAACCCTCTACCCTCTCTCTCTCAAGTCTCTCCCTCCTACCCGCT
>VDFB02209007.1:33241-73458 GCA_007258455.2 Sequoia sempervirens | reverse complement strand
GTGACGTAAGCCTAAGAAATTAACCCCAGTGGTCATTTTGTCGATGGCTTAGCCAAATCCTTTCATTAAATACTAACTGTGCAATGTGTAGGTTTTTCAGATTCAAAGATATGGGAGAAGATCTCGATCATACCCCACCAACTTGCAAACATAAGGTGTCACCTTGTTATTTGCCATGAGGTCAACAAAAGGTAGATGTGTGTCCTGTATGGAATGTGGGGCCCAATCTCCACTATTGAGCTCATAACCCATGGTTTTAGATCGACAAATAAGATCAAAAGCTAATGTAAATCTATGTCGTTCCTTGCTAGCTCATAGGATGAAGATGAAGGTTGGTTAAAAGCTACGAGGTCAACGAGATTGTGATGCGTAGCTCCAGCCATTTAGTTTGCAAAGTGCATAGGACTTGCTGACATGGTAGTTGGTTTTCAAGATGGATTAATGTTATTGGTCATGAGGAAGGTGAACGATGCTTTGTTGGATGTCAAACAAAGTTAGCCCGAGATAAACCGTTTGATCTGCCAACTCTTCAGGAGATCAACAGGTAGTATTCAAAGTTGGAAAATGACACATGGTGGTCGTTTTATCATACAACTGGTGAAGCATCAATGGATTATTCCTTGCTTGTCTAGTCATGTCGATCTCAATCTGTGTGAAGATGTTGTTAACAATCATGCAAGGTGATCTTTGGATTCTCATGCAACTATAGTTAAATGGTGATAGTACATATGCCACCAAATTTCCATGTTTGCACATGCATTTTTACTAAGCATTGATGAAGGTTGCCATTACCTCGCACAATAAATACAAGAGGAATTAACTGCTAATAGTGTCATTCTTGTAGCAATTTGAGCACTTTGTGGACTAACTCTAATCAAGTTTGAGTGCTTGTCTGAGAAGAGGAAATGAGTAAGTCAGTAAGGAGGTCTATTCATTTGAGCTCACAAAAACTCGGTCCTACTATTCAGGAAGGTGCTTTGGTTGACAAGCCCAGGCTTGTGCCCACTAGATGCAGTAGAAGGTTGCAATTCTAGGATGTTGCTGCTCAACTGGTAGATAAAAAAGGCAAGCAGTTAGTGTTCTCTATTACTAGTGTCGATAGGAAAATAAGGTATGGGCATGGCTCCTCTGGATTCCAACACTCACCCATTGACCTTACGAGCAACACTTCTGATGATGCAACTGAGACTAACTCTGACTATTGTCGGTATTTACCTCTCTTCAATGATATGGTCCTGATATATTGAGAAGTGATAAATTGATTGCCATTAGTACATTAAGAGCCATGATTTGGAGTCGTATTGGAGGCAAGGACAAGAAGAAGATGGTGAGTCTACCATTGTTGGTGACAACTAGAAACATACAGGTCGAGTGTTAATGGGAACGCAGTGGTGGGTAAATAAGAAGTTGTTGTGGTGCCTTCATTGGCAATTTGGTTTGCCTTTGGTTTTAATGTGGATAGTTTTGATGACAATTTATTGTTCCCTTGCATAGCTTTCTAGTTCATACACTATGTTTTGTAATTCAACATTAATGGGAAGTTTTGAAATGAAATTCAAATGAAATCGAGATTTTGTTCAAATGAGAATTTGTGGTGAAATTACATTTGAGCCTGAAGCTTGTTGCTCCCTTGTCATATAAAAGGGAATTCAAGACTCATTTGTAGGGAGAGAACTGATGAAAGCTCTAGCTAGGTTTTGAGTTGAATATATGGGTAGAAGGATATATGTCCTCTGATGAGGAAGTGATATCTGTGGTGCCATTGGCTGTTAAAACCCAAGCGGACGTAATAGAATAGATAGCCTGTTTTGAGTTTTGGATGAATATGCAAATTATCTTAAATTGTATGCAGATATGACTTATAAGCATGAATAAACGTATAATTCTAATATATTTTCTCTCCTTATGTGGATTTGAGTGAATTTTGAATGAAATGTTAATGATGTTGTCATTATTCTTTTGAGAAATTGTTCAATTGTGTGTCTATGTTTTTTCTTTGATTCAAGAAAATCAATTAAACGCTTAAATGGAGTCATAAGTTTACAATTATTTACAAAGGATTTGATAAGTAGTAATATATCAAAGAATTGAGCTCCATAATGCAAGGTATTATATGAGTAGTCCATTCTATTAAATTCTTGGGTCATTTCTGCTAACGGTAAATGTGTAACTAAATATTTAACTGGCGAAGAATAAAAGAATAATATTTAAATGGGTCACTCTCTCACTCCCTCTATCTCTCTCCCCTTAACCCTAAACCCTTAACCCTTAAACTCTAAACCCTTAATATTAGGTGTCTATTAAAACATTATAAAAGTATAAATTTTTGGAGTTCTATTAGGAATTGAATGATAAATGATGATGAATGGGAAAATCTAAGGAACTTTAATATTTCCAACTAAAAATTTAGAGTTCAATTAGGATTAGTGTTCACTTAGGGTTAGGTTTAGGGTTCAATTAATGTTCAATTTGGATTAGGATTGAGGATGAGGTTGGGGTTTAATTAAGGTTATGAATTCAATAAGAGTTCAAATAGGGTCAAGGTTAAGGTTAGGGTTGGGGTTAAGGTTCAATTAGGATAAGAATTAGTGTTAGGGTTAGGATTAGAGTTCAGTAGCCCAGTTCAAAGTTAGGGTTATGGTACAATTAAAATGAGTGTTCAATAAATGTTCAATTAGAGTTAATGCCAATTAACTAGTTTTAAAGTTCAATTAGGGTTTGGGTTAGGGTTGGGATTATGAATCAAGTAGGTTTGGGTTAGGGTTTGATTAGAGTTAGGTTTAGGGTTTAGTTAGAGTTAAGGTTAGGGTTAGGGGTAGAATTTAATTATGCTTAGTGGTCAATTACAATTATATTTAGTGTTCAATTAGGGTAAGGGTTAGAGTCAAAATAGGGTTAGGGTTTAACTAGGGTTAGGATTAGAATAGAATAAAGTTTTGTGTTTAATTATGATATCTAGAATGTAGTATAATTTTAGAAAATGAAATGATTTGGACACAAAGGAAAAAAATAGAAAAGTTCATTTTATATAGATCTTATTTGTTAATTTATTCTACTAATTAATAATTGTTTTAATTAGTTATGTTAATTTAATTTAACAATTTAATTGTGATGAATGAATTAGTAAGAAGAAAACTAAAATAGATAATAAGCACATGGTTTTAAAAATTAAGAAGGGGTTAGGATTATAATTCTATAACTAAAAGTAATTATAATCTTGTCTTGCATGTTGTGCTGCAAATGCTACTAGCATATATATATATATATATATATATTATTTATTAATATATACAAAATACGCTAAGAGATCTTTTTCAAGGCACCTATTTTATAATAGTTCAACTATTGGTCCATTTTTGTTCAATATAAGTTGTATTTTAAAATCATTATTGTTTTTATAACAACAAATGAATTTTTGTGTTGACTATTAGTCCATATGTGTTGACTATAAAAGGTAGAGATATAAAAGATTTATGGTTATGGATAAGTATTTGGTCCACTTAGGTTTTATATTAATTTTAATTTAAATAAAAATATCATATTCTACAAGCAACAAATGATATTCTTTTCGTTCAACTATTGGGGGTTCCATGATTAAGTTTTGGTCGAACCTTTAAAAAATTCAAATTTTAGACACTTCTCAAAAGATCTGCTTGTGTGGTGAGTTGCAAGATGAGTTGCACCTCCAAACCTTAGTTATAGATAAATAAGAGACCAGTCTACATTTAAAAAAAAATGAAGGTTTTACGATAGTCCAATCAATTGCTAGATGCTGAGAAAGTTAGCCTGCACGACTACTGGGCCCTCTCCCCTTAAGGAACAAGGGGGCATCACTAGGTCGATGACAAACAATGAGATAAGTTGTTTTAATGAGGGAACACGGGACCAACAAAAGACTTAGGAAAAATAAAGTCAGGTGAAGGAAATAAAACAATAAAACAAAAGGGGGCCCAACCTAGACAAAGTGACGGGGCTTAAGTTCTTTTAAAGCCTTCCCAAAAAGTAACGGCCAAATAGATCCCATCCAAGGTGTAAGATGAACACTAGGGTCTTACATGAAGATGAAGGTAAAACACCAACCTTAGGATTTTCCCAAACACCATAGATGACCAGAGACACAAGGTAGGATAAAATATAACACAAAGAGCAAAACTTTGAAGTTCCATCACTACCCTTAACCCTAAACCCTAAACCATTAACCCTTAACCCTTAAACCCAAAACCCTTAAACCCTCTACCCTCTCTCTCTCAAGTCTCTCCCTCCTACCCGCTCTCCCTCTCTTAGGTCTCTCTCTCAGAGTCTCTCTCCCACCCTACCCCTTCTCTCCCCTCTCTCTTGGGTCTACGGCTCCGCTCACTCTCTCCCTCTATCTCTATCCCTCAATATGGCTTATGGAAGCCCTCAAACCATCACCCTCTACCTTGCCACTCCCTCCTCTATGCATACATACATATATATATATATAATTTGTCTTCAGTATCACACTACCCCATCTCCCTCTCTTGGGTCTCTCTCGCCTCGCCATTAGCCTAGGCCCATGAAACACTGCCACCCTTGGCCCTCCTTCATTTTATCTCTCTCTGAGTTCTCACCGTCCCTACCCTCTCCCTCTCTCAAGTTTCTCTCTCTCACTCACTCTCTCTATCTCTCTCCCCTCTACCCTTAACCCTAAACCTTAAACCCTTAACCCTTAAACTCTAAACCCTTAATATTAGGTGTGTATTAAAACATTATAAAAGTATAAATTTTTGGAATTCTAGGAATTGAATGATAAATGACGATGAATGGGAAAATCTAAGGCACTTTAATATTTTCAACTAAAAATTTAGAGTTCAATTAGGATTAGTGTTCACTTAGGAACCTTAGGTTTAGGGTTCAATTAATGTTCAATTTGGGTTAGGATTAAGGATGAAGTTGGGGTAAAATTAAGGTTATGAATTCAATAAGATTTCAAATAGGGTCAAGGTTAAGGTTAGGGTTGAGGTTAAGGTTCAAATGGGATATGAATTAGTGTTAGGGTTAGGATTAGAGTTCAACTGTAGTTCAAAGTTAGGGTTATGGTACAATTAGGACTAGTGTTCAATAAATGTTCAATTAGAGTTAATACTTAATTAAGGTTAGTTTTAAAGTTCACTTAGGGTTTGGGTTAGGGTTTGATTAGAGTTAGGTTTAGGGTTTAGTTAGAGTTAGGGTTAGGGTTAGGGGTAGAATTCAATTATGCTTAGTGGTCAATTGCAATTAGATTTAGTGTTCAATTAGGGTAAGGGTTAGAGTCCAAATAGGGTTAGGATTAGAATAGAATAAAGTTTTGTGTTTAATTATGATATCTAGAATTTAGTATAATTTTTGAAAATGAAATGATTTGGACACAAAGAAAAAAAATAGAAAAGTTGATTTTATATATATCTTATTTGTTAATTTGTTCTAAAATTCTAATTAATAATTGTTTAATTAATATAAAATGAATATTTAATTTAATTTAATTTAATTGTATTAAATAATTAGTAAAAATAAATAGATAATAAATATTTTATGGATTTTAAAAATTAGAATTTAATTTAATTTTATTTCTAATGTCAAATATTAAAATTTAAGATTGAAATACTTAATTGATTTTAAAATATTTATAATTAATGTTCAATTTATAAACTAATATTAAGATATTAATAAATATAACTTACATCATAATGTATTAAAGATGGATCAAAGTATTTATCATTCCTTCGGCTTCAATGGATGAGACACGTGGCGCATGCCCGTGATATCACAATCAATAAAGAACTCACAACTTTTGATCACACGATGGCGGGAAACTGTGGATCTCAACCATCAGCAATCCTATTCATTCAACATAGTTGCCAACCTTATTATTAACCATCGAGTAGCTTTCTACTAGGATTATAACATCTCCGTTGATTTAAAACATGTGCATCTTATAACTACTTTAGTAACCCGCAACATAATGTATTAAAAACCCATCAAAATATTTATCATTTCTTTGGCTTTGCCGGATGAGACACGCAACTCTCGCCTGTGATATCATGACCAACTGGTGGGGTCATCACGGGATGGTGGGGAACAATTGAGATCACACAACGATTGATCTACGACCATACGAACTTGTCCCTCTGCAAAATAAAAGCATTTATTAGGGGAGAGAACCCAATAGTCATACGGGGTGCAAAATAAAAAAAATTATTAGGGGAGAGGGCACAGTCAATTGTGATGATAATACCCAGTCTTACCGAATATTTATACTATATATTGTAAATAAATAGTCCAAATGTAAATAAAGAGATATTTATACAATCCAAGAAAATAAGTTAAAACGTATTTAATAAAAAATTATATATCAGTTTGTTTTTCTTTTTTAGATGAATTAAGAGTATGATTTAAAATATTTTAATTCAAATAACATCAATGATAAATTGAAGTGGGAAAACTTGAATATTATTTTAAAATTTTGAGGTTCCATATTTATATGTGTGAGATTGATCTAATATTCCTATTGCCTCTTTTCACCTACAGTTAAATAAGGCAAGATGATCAAATGATAGATCTTCAGAGGCCAATGGAGCATTTGCCTTAGGGAAAAAGTCATTAATCTAATGTCAAGTCATAGGGAACTCAGTGAAGAAGTCTACCAAAATCAGGTTTGGCATGAAAACCTACTAAGGACAGAGTCGCCAAGACCCTGAGAGTGTCACGGTGAGTGTATTTCATACTCAGGTCTCTATCGGCAAGACAAGGTCATTATTCCGGCGACTAAGAATCTCCAGCATCGGCATGAGGATCCCCTCAGAGTAAGGTCTTGGTGAGGTCAAAAGGTCTCACTGAACGACGACCGAGGGATACACATATCGGTGGGAGCTTTTATCACCGAGGAGATCAAATAAGGTGGCATTGGCGTAAGTCTCACCGAACATAGAGGTTTCGGCATAACATTTCGGGCTCGACAGGAAGTCTTAGTGATCAGTCATTGTCTTGTCGATGATGTGATGTCTTTGGTATGATTCTAGGTGATAGATGGACATTTCGGCAAAGGTAAATGAAGTCACTCAGAGGTCTTAGCGAAGGAAAAAGTCTCGCCGAAAGGAAACACGGACCTCGATAAAGAAGATCTCGGCAGGAGTCCCGCCGATATAGGGAACCTCGATGTAACTATGGGGACTTCGCCAGAATGTCTCGCCGACATTCAATGTCTCACCTAAGGGGGAAAAGAACTTAGAAAGATGCAAGAGTTCAGCGTGAGTCTCAGCGAAGGAAAACGAATGGAGCTTGACAAGAGTCATAGAGCTTGGTATAGAGTCTCGGTGAATAGAGATGGCCTTGCCGACTGCAAAGAGACCCCACCAAAGCATGAAGGGCTCAGCAACTGATGATGTCACCTAGAGGTCATGTTGATAGTAGGAAGTCCTGGCGGCATACGAGGTGTTGTCAGCAAAAGTCTTGCCGAACGATGAAATCTTCAAAACAAAGAAAGAGTTCGCCGAAGGAAATGGGGTCTACAAGAGGTCTTGGCGAAGATAACGGGTCTCGGTGATAGGCACAGGTTTCGACAAGAATTTTCCTTTAGCGTATGTCTTACCAAAAGATGAAGGAACCACCAAGGACAGAGGAAAGGCCTCGCCAAAACTTGAGGCTTTCACAGTAGTGTCTCGATGACTAGCAAGGGTTACGCCGACAGTATTTCAACAAGGGTGTCTTCGGTGTAGCAAAAGGAGTTCGGGAAGACCTCTTCCCGATCAGTGGGGGTCTCAATGAAGGAAAAGAGGAGCTCAGATAGAATGAGGATGGGGTTAGCAAGATGTCTTGCTGACTAGGCAAGTTTTTCCGAACTCAAAGCAAGCTTTCAGCAGAGCAGGGAGACTTCGATGTGGAGTCTCGGCAAATGGAGTGGGTCTTGGCAACGAAAGCAAATGCCGATATGAAAGAGGAGGAATCAGTATGATTGTTAGGGCTCGCTGAGAGCTCTCAGTAATGGCTCCATGTCTTGCTAACACTTGCGGGAAGATTTAACTGCATCGGCGAGACATGATTAGTGTATCACCGATATGCGGTTCAACAGGAGTTTTTTTGACCTCCTAAACAATCTGTGTGGAGTTCACTCAGCCAGTTAGAGAGATCTAAGGGTCAACCATGGCAATCTGAAAGGGCATTAATATGATGAGGGGTGATGTGTCTCTGTTGCAGGATCAGAGCATTCATGGTGCAGCCGAAGTAGCTCGACCGGACATGATGGACCAAATGAATGCGGTGGTTGCAGAAAGATTAGAGGGGACTTCTTTGAGAATGTTTTCTTCACTGACATCAACAACAAGGACACGTAGGGATGCATCATTTAATTTGATCAATATCTTGGGGAAAATCCTATCCCAAATGGGGATATTTTTGTAATCCCTAATGGGCTGTTATGAGTCTGTATATAAGGATTTTTTTCCTTTTTGAAGATAGTTCGAATTATGCATTCAAAAGGAGTTAGTAATTTTTTCATCAATCCTTTCTCAATTAATGTATGTTTTGTAACTTGACTGGAATATGTAATATAACACATATTTTACCTGAAAGCTACTATTAAATGTTTACATTAGTTTCATTTCTATATTTTAAACTATACAAGTTCTTAACTATGTTTTTCTGAAAATCTATATTCATACCTAAGGCTGTGAGAATCATTTTTCCTTCCTGAGATATGCATGTAGAGCAAGCCTGTTGAGAATACTATATGAGTTTAGAAGGGGTTATGTCAAGTAAGTAAAAAACATTGTCTTTACTTTCCAGTGTATGTTCTTCATGTGTCTGTTTTCATGATTTCTCTTTAACTTGGTGTATCACCATAGAAATAGTTCAGATTAGTTGCATTATTTGTATGCTTTCCTTCTTTTACCTTCACAAAATCAGTAGTTTTAGGTGACACCAAAGGAAGTAAGCCTTCTCCGGAGGTTCACTCCAACTATAGGTGACCCACAACCTTGGAGTGATCCCATGTTGCTCTAGAATGCTCAGTTTTTTGTAAACTTTGCACAG
The DNA here is from genome assembly GCA_007258455.2 of Sequoia sempervirens. Classification (NCBI taxonomy): domain Eukaryota; kingdom Viridiplantae; phylum Streptophyta; class Pinopsida; order Cupressales; family Cupressaceae; genus Sequoia; species Sequoia sempervirens. Next base: position 64,431 of record VDFB02209007.1, on the reverse strand, counting down.
GGTGCAATTTTAGGTGACAATAGTTTCTGGCACACCCGATGGGAAAATAATTTATTTTAACTATTGGTTTAGTATGTAGCCATTGAATTATTAGGCTTTATAGAAGCCCTTTGGCATACTTGGTGATTCCACAAAGAGGAAGAACTCTAGAAATACACACCTTCTATAGTATATGAAAGGAGTTCGAACAAGAAGCAGCTTAGGCCCTTTTGAATACTTACAATTGTCACCACCAAGAAGATGAGGCAGAGTTGAGGAAAGGCTAAGAACAACAATCATCTATTCCAGAAGAACTCAATCCACTCCTCCACCTATAAGATCTCTTTTCGTTGCACCAACAAATCCACCTCAGATACCTCCATTGGCTGCTCCAAGGAATCAACCCTTTGTTGCTTTCAATGGAGGGAGTCCTTTGAACTTGGTGCAACATAATGATATTCCAATGGTAGCCTTGAAGAGTCTACCAATTTTCACGAGAGAAGATCAAACTACTCCCATTGAACATTTAAGAGATGTAGCTTTGTTATGCGGAGTCCACCACATAACTAAAGAAGATGTTGTAGTAAGATTGCTAGCTGCTTCACTGAAAGGAAGAGTTGTGCAGTGGTACAGGAGCCTACCGGTCAGTTCAATTGCAACATGGGATGACTTTGGAGAAAAATTGCATAAGCAATTCCAAGACTTGTCTAACAACTTGTCTCTTTTGGAGAAACTGACTACCATTAAGAGGGCTCCACAAGAGCAGATGAATGAATTCAACTTCGGGTTTCAAAGAACTTGGGATAGAATCCCTACAATGGTGAGGCCACCTCTAGAGTATGCATTCTTATACTTTTTGAGAGCTTTGAATAGTGATATAGTTTCATGATATAGTCAATGGGAGGAGTATCTTTGCCAAATTCCTTTGAAACAACTATTAAAGCCGAAAACAACTTAATACAAGCTGGTAAGCTTGCTCCCAGGCCACCAATGCCAATATTTCCATAAATTCATGTAAACATCCTTTTGCAAATACCTCCTTTCACACCTCTACCAGTTGTACCAACGCTACCAGCTATTGTTCCAACCGTGGACAAGCAAGAAAGTGTTGCTTCAAGCTCGCCAAATGAATTACAAGAGATCAAAAGTATTTTACAAACTTTTGGCAACAAGTTGGTGAACTTGGAAAAGCCACAGACCTATTCCAGGCCTTATCAACAGCAAAATTAGGCCTCAAGTCAGCCTTTTCAGGGCTAGTAGCAACAATTCCAAGGGAATAGACAACACTATCAGGGCAATTATCAGGGCCCAAGATAGAGTGTGAACACAAGGCCTTTTCAAGCCTATACTTCAGCACCAGTTAGTGCAGTTAGGGACCTAGTTCCTACTCAAAACAACTTAGCAGCTGATTATGAGTGGTGCTACCCTTGTAACTAGCCTCATAATCAAGCCACTTGTTCAAATGGACTCTTAAATCAAGCATTGATGGTACAAAATACTTCAAGTCCAAAATAGAGTGCATGTAATGATGCATCTTCTCAACATCAGGACCAATTCAACAATGATACAACCCTGCTTAATTGGCAAGGTCAAGAATTATGTGGGTTGAATGAGGATAGCTCTCCATTTGCAGCCAATACCAGAGCAAAGAAGAGAGAATTTGAGCTTGATCAAGTATCTGACAAAGGAAGGGCGGTAGTTGTAGAACCATCTACCTCTCGAGTGACTAGTGGTTGGCAAAGAGATCAGCAACTCCCAGACAAGGAGCAATCACATTTACAAGCTGACCATACTAGTGTAAAGGTACACAATAAAAATCTAATTACACCTTTTAACACTCTTGATAGCATGAGAAGGAGAAACGTAACCATGTCTATGTGGGATTCTTTAGTCATCCCTAGTCAAAAGGATATGTTACAATCAGCCCTATCAAGTTTGAAAGTATCTGATGAATCTGAGCCCTCAATAGGTCAGGTTAGAGCCATGTTAACAAATGATTCTCAGGGAAATGGTTAGCAGCCTTGCATAGAGAATGAAAAAAGAGTTAAACCACCTCCTTTCTATGTGTCAGTAATTATTGGGGACAAATTAGTCCATAACTGTATGGTAGATAGTGGAGCTAGCAGGTCCGTCATGCCAAAACAAATTGCTGACAAACTTGGACTAAAATATCAGCCTTTGTAGAAGGGAGTGATCCAATTGGATGGCACTTCGATTAACACTTTGGGTATTATCAAGGACTTAAACTTCACTCTCCATGCTTGTCCAAACTTTTCAGTCCCTCAAGACATATGTGTCATAGACCTTCCACCTTTTTTCTCCTTGTGTTTATCTAGAGACTTTACAGCCAAGATAGGTGGTTACGTATCAGCTGATTGGTCACACATGTTATTTAGAATGAGATATGGGACTAAAGTTGTGAAAGGTTGGCCAAAGACCACATTGAGCCATATAGCCCAAGCCCCATAAATGCTGCCCCTTCCGCTGCAAATGAAAATTATGTTATTTTTACTGACAATGAACTAGCTGCTACTCAAGAACTCCAATCAGAAGATGTTCCTGATGTGATGTTGCATGAATGGGCAGTTGAAAATGTATTGGATAGTCCTGGAGACCTCATTCAAGATGCTGGTATGGGAAACTACGTCATTCTTGAGCTTGATACAGAGATTCCAAACTTAGAGAAAGATGCAGATCAGTTATTGCAGCCGCTTAATGAACTTTGGGAGATGTATTTTGATGGTTCTAGAAGTAGAAATGGAGCAGGAGGAGGTGCAATGTTGATTTCTCCACAAAGTAATAAGTATTACTCTGCATTCCGTTTTGCTTTTGCGTACTCCAATAACACTGCTGAGTATGAAGGCCTTGTTCAAGGTCTAGAGTGGGCAAGAAAGAGAGGAATAACCAACTTGAAAGTCCACGGGGACAACGAATTAATTGTTAATCAAGTAAGGGGCCTGAATGTTGCTAAAAATGACACATTAAAGTCCTATAGAAATAGAGTGTGGAACATGCTCGAAGATTTTGATGCCTTTAACTTAGTGTCCATCCCAAGAAATCAAAACAAGCATGCTGATAGGCTTGCAGCCATTAGGGCACAGTTTGATATTCCAAATGACATTAGAAATGATAAGGTGCAACAGTATGTCAAGGTTGTAGTCAGACCATCAATTCCTGACAACAACATCCACTAGCAAGTCTTTCACAATGATGAGCAGATCCTTTCCTTCTTGCTTGAAGAAGATCAATTCTCCATGGTGAATCAAGCAAAACTCAAGTAGCAGTATGGTGATCAGGTCATTCAGCTAAAGACAAACAAATTGCCCAAAGGCTTGGTTACCTTAGAGTCTACTTTCAGTACCGATGATCAGCTCAAAAAGGGTAGAGCTGGCTTGCAAATCAAAGAAGAACACTATGAAGAGCTGGAGATCTTCAAAGGTAAGATCCTTAAGATAGGTAAACTTTGTTCACCTCAAGATAGACAAACTTTTGTTTCTTTATGCCAAGAATTTCATGATGTCTTCGCTTGGGAGTATTTAGATTTGAAAGGATTTGATCCCCATATTGCTTAGCATACAATTGAATTAGAGCCTAACGCCAAGCCAGTAAGGCAGAAACAAAGGCCCTTCAATCCTAAACTTGAGCCCCTAATGATTAAGGAGCTAACTAAACTAGTTGAGGGGGGTATTGTCTTCCCTATCAAGCACACTTCATGGGTTTCTAATCTTGTACCGGTCAGAAAGAAAAGTGGTGAGATAAGGCTCTGTGTAGACTTTAGGGATCTTAATCGATCCTCTCTAAAAGACCACTACCCACTACCCTCCATGGAACGAATCTTATAGGAGGTTGCTGGTTCTGAGAGGTTTTCATTGCTAGATGGTTTCTCGGGATATAATTAGGTGCTGGTTAAAGAGGAAGATCAATTTAAGACTGCTTTTACAACTAAATGAGGCACCATGGCATACAAAAGGATGCCTTTTGGTTTGTCCAATGTTGGTGCCGCATTTCAGAGAGCCATGGACATGGCATTTCAAAGTTTGATCAACAAAATCATACTAATTTACTTGGACGACATCACAGTTTATTCTAAGAATGCTGATGAACATCTGTTACATCTCAGGCAAGTGTTTGAAAAATGCAGAGAGTTCGGTATCTCTCTCAATTCAAAGAAGAGTATCTTTGTTGTTCATGAAGGGAAACTATTAGGACACATAGTGTCAAAGCAAGGAATCACTATTGACCCTGAAAGAGTTAGAGCCATACTTGAGTTGTCACTGCCTAATCATAAGAAGGGCCTACAGAGATTTCTAGGCCATATCAACTTTCTAAGAAGATTCATCCCTGATGTTGCAAATCTATTACAGCCTTTAACAACTATGTTAAAGAAAAATGCAGTCTTCAATTGGACAAAGGATGCCAAGGATAGTTTTGAAAATGTCAAAGACGCCTTAGAAATAGCTCCCACGCTGGTAAATCCCAATATTTCTAAAGATTTTTATCTATATGCTTATGGTAGCACAAGTAATATCTCTGCAATATTAGTTCAAAAAAATGAAGAGAATTTAGAACAACCAATAGCTTTCTTTAGCCAAGGTTTGGTCGACTATGAACAAAAACACTCCTTTGTGGAGAGGCATGCCCTTGCTGTGATCAGAAGCCTAAATAAATTCAAGCCTTTGATTTCTCATAATAAAATCCATATTCTCGTGGCGCACTCAAGTGTGAAGGAGTTTCTGCTGAATAAAGACCTGAATGAAAAAAGAGTAGGATGGGTCACCAAGGTCATGGAGTATGACATAGACATCAAGATCACCAAACTAGTGAGAGATAAGGGTCTCTGTGAGCAACTTGCTATAGGGTCAAGTAGTAAGATTGAATCAGAAAAGGATGTTATCCTTGCCAATACAGATGAACCTCAGAACAACCAAGATGATGTCCCCATAGGGATAACTAATTGGGTCCAAGATATGACCAAATTTCTACAAACTGGTCAATGCGCATTAGGTCTGAACATAGCTAAAAGAAGATACTTTAGACTATAGTCCATACCATATGTGTTGATGGGCAATGTTATTTTTAAAAAAGATATGAATTGTGTCCTGTTAAAATGCATTCACAATTACCAAATTGAAAAAGTGCTTCATGAGTTTCATGATGAAGCTGCAGGGGGTCACTTTGCTCCCAGAACTACTGCCTGGAAGGTCATGAGAGCTGGTTACTATTGGCCCAGCTTGTTCAAGGATGCATATGCCTGGTCAAGAAAGTGCATCAAATGTGCTCTATTTTCAGGAAAGGAAAGGTTTCCAGCTATGCCCCTACACCCAATTCAAGTGGAGCAGCCCTTTATGAGATGGGGCATTGATTTCATTGGACCACTAAATCCACCTTCCACTACTGGTCACAAGTGGGTGCTTATAGCCACTGATTATTTTACAAGGTGGAAAGAAGTAGTTGCATTGAAAGAAGCAAAAGAGTCTTCAATCTTGAGCTTCTATGAAGACATAGTCACCAGGTTTGGAGTGCCTGACTCCATCATCTCTGATAATGCCCTTGCATTTGTGGGATTAAAACTAATTGATTGGGTTGTCAAGCATGGCATTCATTTGAACACCTCCTCAAATTATTACCCTCAAGGTAATGGTTTAGCTGAAAGCACAAACAAGAACCTCATTAGGATCATCAAAAGAGCCATAGAGGATAATCAAAGGACCTGGCATATCAGTTTGAAAAATGCACTTTGGACAGACAGAGTGACCCCTAAGAGGTCTATTGGCAATTCACCATATATGTTGGTTTATGGTAAAGAGGTAATATTGCCCCTATTTGTGGAGCTTCCCACTCTAGACATTGTTCACCAGTTGGAGGTGCTTGAGGGACAGGACCCAATGTCTATAAGTTATGCAGAGCTCATGGAGCTCGAAGAATCAAGGGATAGAGTAATGAAAACTTTGGAGGATCATCAACTCTAGACAAAGAAGACATTCGACAAAAGGGCTACGGAAAAACCTTTTAAAGAGGGAGACCTTGTGCTCAGGTGGGATGTCCTTAAAAGAAGACCAGGCCATCACACCAAGTTTGACAACATGTGGACTGGTCCATTTGTTATCACAAGTTGCAAAGAACACAATGGTTATCAACTGGCTACAACAGAAGGAGATTCGCTTCCTATCCCAATCAATACGATACACCTTAAAACCTACTTTCGAGCCTGATAAGTACCTTTCTTGTACATATCTAGTTAGGTTTTTATGTTTTCAATAAGTGCTTTGCACTATGGTTCGTTAGTCCTCTATTTTTTTCCATCTCCTGAATGTTGTTTTAATATGGTATTTTTCTCTGTTGTTTTCCCTTGTTTTGTTTTCGACAACCTGTTGTGTCCTATGAGTTGCATGTGTATTGCAACCATGTGTCGACTAAAATTTATGTGTTCTCTGAGTTTTCTAATGACTCCATGCCCAATGGATAAGTATAGTCACTGGTTCTCATGTTTAGCAGGCAAACATCTCGCAAAGGTCGCCAGAATTGTTGCCTCTTTTTCACCTACAGTTAAATAAGGCAAGATGATCAAATGTTAGATCTTTAGAGGCCAGCGGAGCATTCGCCCTACGGCCAAAGTCATTAATATAATGTCAAGTCATAGGGAACTCAGTGAAGAAGCCTACCAAAATTAGGTTCGGCATGAAAACCTACTAAGGATAGAGTCGCCAAGACCCTGAGAGTGTCACGGTGAGTGTATTTCGTACTCAGGTCTCTATCAGCAAGACAAGGTCATTTTTCTGATGACTAAGAATCTCCAGCATCAGCATGAGGATCCCCCTCGGAGTAATGTCTTGGTGAGTTCGAAAGGTCTCACTGAATGATGGCCGAGGGATACGCATATCGGCAGGAGCTTTTATCGCCAAGGAGATCAAATAAGGTGGCATCAGCGTAAGTCTCACCGAACATAGAGGTTTCAGCATAACATTTCAAGCTTGACAGGAAGTCTTAGTGACCAGTCATTGTCTTGCCGATGATGTGATGTCTTCAGTATGATTCTGGGTGACATATGGACATTTTGGAAAAGGTAAATGAAGTTGCTTGGAGGTCTTAGCGAAGGCGAAAGTCTCATCGAAAGGAAACATGAACCTCGATAAAGAAGATCTTGGAAGGAGTCCCACTGATACAGGGAACCTCGGTGTAACTATGGGGACTTGGCCGGAATGTCTCACCGACATTCAGTGTCTCGTTGAAGGGGAAAAGAACTCAGAAAGATGTAGGAGTTTGGCGTGAGTCTCAATGAAGGTAAACAAATGGAGCTCGACAAGAGTCATAGAGCTTGGTATAGAGTCTTGGCAAATAGAAACGGCCTTGCTGACCACAAAGAGACCCCACCAAAGCATGAAGGGCTCGACAACTTATGATGTCACCTGGAGGTCATGCCGACATCAGGAAGTCCTGGTGGCATATAAGGTGTTGCTGGCAAAATTCTTGCTGAACAATGAAATCTTCAAAACAAAGAAAGAGTTCACCGAAGGAAATGGGGTCTACAAGAGGTCTTGGTGATGATAACGGGTCTCAGCAATAGGCACAGGTTTCGGAAAGAATTTTCCTTCGGTGTATGTCTTGCTGAAAGATAAAGGAACCACCAAGGACAAAGGAAAGGCCTCGCCAAGACTTGAGGCTTTCACAGTAGTGTCTCGGCGACCGACAAGGGTTACGCTGACAATATTTCAATGGGGGTGTCTTCGGCGTAGTGAAAGGAGTTTGGGAAGACCTCTTCCTGACCACTGGGGGTCTCAATGAAGAAAAAGAGGAGCTTCAATAGAATGAGGATGGGGTTGGTAGGATGTCTCGCCGACCAGGAAAGTTTTTCCGAACTCAAAGCAAGCTTTCGACAGAGCAAGGAGACTTCGATGTGGAGTCTCGACGAATGGATTGGGTCTTGGCAGCGAAAGCAGATGCTGATATGAAGAGGAGGAATTGGTATGATCGTTAGGGCTTGCTGAGAGCTCTCAGTGATGGCTCCATGTCTTGCCGACGATTGCGGGAAGATTTAACCGCATCGGTGAGACACGATTAGTGTCTCACCGATATGCAATTCAACATGAGTTTTTTTTGACCGCCCAAATGATTTGTGTGGAGTTCACTCAGCCGGTTAGAGAGATCTGAGGGTCAACCATGGCAGTCTGAAAGGGAATTAACAGGATGAGGGGTGACATGTCTCTATTGCAGGATTAGAGCATTCATGGTGTAGCCGAAGTAGCTCAACTGGACACGATGGACCAAATGAATGCGGTGGTTGCAGAAAGATTAGAGGGGACTTCTTCAAGAATGTTTTCTTCACTGACATCAACAACAGGGACACGCAGGGATGTAGCATTTAATTCGATCAATATCTTGGGGAAAATCCTATCCCAAATGGGGATATTTTTGTAAGCCCTAATGGGCCGTTATGAGTCTGTATATAAGGCATTTTTTTTCCTTTTTGAAGATAGTTTGAATTATACATTCAAAAGGAGTTAGTAATTTTTTCATCAATCCTTTCTCAATTAATGTATGTTTTGTAACTCGACTAGAATCTAGAATATAACACAGAGTTTACCTGGAAGCTACTGTTAAATGTTTGCATTAGTTTCATTTATGTATTTTAAACTATACAAGTTCTTAACTATGTTTTTTTGAAAATCTATATTCATACCTAAGGCTATGAGAATCATTTTTCCTTCCTAAGATATGCATGTAGAGCAAGCCTGTTGAGAGTACTGTATGAGTTTAGAAGGGGTTATGTCAAGTAAGTGAAAAACACTATCTTTTCTTTCCAGTTTATGTTCTTCCTATGTCTGTTTTCATGATTTCTCTTTAATTCGGTGTATCACCATAGAAATAGTTTAGATTAGTTGCATTATTTGTATGCTTTCCTTCTCCTTTTACCTTCACAAAATCAGTAATTTTAGGTGACACCAAAGGAAGCCGGCCTTCTCCAGAGGTTCACTCCAACTATAGGTGACCCACAGCCTTGGAGTGATCCCATGTTGCTCTAGAATGCTCAGTTTTTTGTAAACTTTGCACAGGGTGCAATTCTAGGTGACAATAATTCTAGAAAATGAAGGTTAAAATATCATGGAAAAAATAGGCATAGAATGAATGTAGAAGTAAAATTCTATTTTCATATATTCATAAAATAATATCTAATAAACAAAAAATATATGCAATTAAAAATAAAGGAAAAATAATTCAACCCAAATTTAGATAAGAGAGATAATTATATTATATGATAACTTTAAGGCTAGGGTTAGGGTTTGATTAGGATTAGTGTTCACTTAGGGTTATGATTAGAGTTATGAATCTACAATTAGGGTTCAATTAGGGTTATGATTATAGTTATGAATCTACAATTAGGGTTCAATTAATGTTCACTTAGGGTTTCTTTCTTGGGAGAATTTTATTGAATGGTAAGTGTATTTTATAAAATTGATATGTCAAGAATTAATTTTAGATAATACTACATGTGATTTTTCATATGGTATTAAATTGTAGATTAAAATTGATAATAGATTTCCTTCCTTCTTTTGCATTGTAAGCTACCATAATATATGGCCTTAATTAAAATCCTATTCATATTTTTAGCTTTTCTAAACCATACAACATGACATCCAACAAAAAAGATTGCTATGCATTTTTTCCAAGCACAAATCCTTAGAATTCTTAATGTGTTACTTAGGTTAACTCTTTATTGCAATAAATAAATACACGCTAATATATATATTATGGATTTGAGGGAATATATATATATATATATATATATTTAAATGCAAGGTATTCAAGTACATAACTTTTCTTTTGTTAATGTTGATGAAGATACAAATCTTGATGAAGTGCCAAATTTGATGACATGATGATATAAAAAACTAGAATATCTTTGCTCTATGTGGCACTTGAAATTTTGTACAAAAATATAACTAATTGTACATCAAATTTGTGACTTTTGACCTATTTTGAATCAATAAATATGAGCTTTGACACATGCCTCCTAAATATGTACTTAAATTCTCAAAATAGTTGGGAGTAGTGTTGAGGTTGGTGGATCTTTGGGAAGGTCCAATGCTTTACCTTTGTATCTCTCCCTATAGATATAGGTAGAGATGAATATAGAATGAGAGAGGCAAAAGGATAAAAATAGATAGAGATATAGAGGGAGATATAGGGAGAAATAAATATATAGAGAGATAGGGAGATAGAGGGGGATATATATATATATATATATATATATATATATAGAGTGAGAGAGAGAGAGAGAGATGGCAAGATAGAGATATAAGGAGATATAGAGAGAGGGGAGAGAGTGAGAGATAAGTAGAGAAAAACAAATAGAGATGGAGAGGGAGATAGAAATAGGGGGAGATAGAGAGAGAGAAAGAGAGAGGGAGAGATAGATAAATGGGAAGAGAAAGACAAAGATATAGAGATATATGGGAAGATAAAGGGACAAATAGGTTGAGATATGAAGATAGCTAGGGGAATAGGGAGGGAGCAAGAGATCTAGGAGAAATGAGGAGAGATAGATAGAGGGACGGAGAAAGGGAGAGAGATATGTAGAGGAGGGAGATAGAAGATGGGGAAGAGGGAGATATATGTAGAGAGGGGGAGAGAGAGAGAGCGAGAGGGGGAGGATAATTTTTTAGTTTAAATTCTATAAAATATTCAATAAATAATAATATAAATATTATAAGAATTATATAATTTGTATTTTAAATTACACACTATATTTTATTTTTGAAAAATATGTAATTTTTTAACCATTTTCCTATACATTTAGTATTAATATTTTTACATCTTTTAACAATTCAATATATACAAATAAAATATAGTTAATAATTTAATTAACTAGCATACCTATATTAATTAATAATATATGTAAAACACGCTGAGAGTTATCTTTATCAAGATGCCTATTGACTTGAAAAAATGCTTACATTTTCATGAATATGAATTTGGAAAACAATCAATTTGATTTCATTATTGTTTGTGTCATTGTTTATCTCAATTCCCACATATAAGGGTACACATTCAAATTTGAAATCATACCAACTTGTCTATAACAACAATCAACCAAGAACAATAAATTTAAAAGCATAAATTTTCATCAATCATTAGATTTAGTATTGACAACATCAAAGAAGTATATCATGACAAAATGGCATTAACTAACTTAGATATATCCACTTTTTTTTTTTCAAATGTTTGAATACATTGTTACTATAGCTTTGCAATTGAATCTAATAAAACTTTGCTCTCAGATGAATAATTAAACTTTGTTGTTTTTATGACTGTGCATTTAATCCTTTGTTCATCATTATAGATCTCTTTTTTCACTTGAAGTTTAAATATGTATCTATTGAAAAGGACCTTTTGTATAATGTGTGAAAACTTAACATCATCTTGTTTTTCATGCTTCAAAATGTTCAATTCTTTTGTTGTTACACCCATAATTTCTTCTGCCACTTCTTCAAAAGTTCTAATCCGTGAATGAAGTATGGTCTTGCACTTTGCATTGAAGTATATATTTATAATCACACTCAGGGAAAGTTTTATCACATCTTCCACAATACCACTGACCATTTTCATTAGTGTTTACCTTCTTTTTGCAGTGCCTATCTCCAATTTTCAAGGGGCATGTTGTATAAAAAAAAATTTCTACCTTAATGAAAGATAAGCTAGCTTTTATCACTATCCAATAAGGTTTACCAGAGTTGGCAAGGTCTCGATCCTGTATTTGTGAGATACTAGGGTTAGGAACAAATAGGGTTTAGGTTAGGGTTGGGGTTCAATTAGGGCTAGAGTATAATTAGGGTTAGGTTTCAATCAGGGCTAGAGTTTAATGAGGGTTAGCATTCAATTAGGGTTAGGGTTAAGGTTAGGGTTTGGGCTAAATCAAGGTTAAGGTTAAGGTTAGGGTTTGGGCTAAATCATGGTTAAGGTTCAGTTAGGATAAGTGTTCAATTAAGGTTATTGTTAGGCTTAAGATTGGGGTTAATAGTAGGGTTGGAATTTAGACTAGGGTTAATTAAATTATATTAGATTTTTTTATTATTAAAGATCAAATATAGATGTAATTTTGAAAATTATATATTTCTACCTTTTGATTTATGTTCTAGATCTAAGATGATCACATTATTGTTTATGCATTACCTAAAATAAAAACCTTATTTATAATCGCAAAATAAAAACCAATGGCATCATAATTTAAACAATAACAAACAATACAACTAATTAATTGAATATTTTATAGAATTTAAACTAAAAAATTGATTAAAAATTGAATTTTTTTTTATTTGCAAGATTGATTAATATATTAGATTAAAAAAGGTCCAACCGTCTGAAAATGCAAGGAAGCTTGCACCATTGATTACCAACGAACCCATCCCAACCACCACTACCAAAAACCACCCCGACGATGGTCGAAACAAGACCCAACCAGCCAAAGACAGGGAGACCCCTCCATCTAGAAACCACCACCCCACCATCCAAGCCAACTACCAACCTAAAATGCCATAAGGGTTTGGCGTCAACCCTAAACATACGAATCCCCAGTCACCCAAAACTCCCAAACTAGCCATTAGAGATCAAATTTATAAAATTCGTGACTGAAAGATGCCATTGGACCACATAGATAAACTCTAAAAACTATCAAAACCAACAAATATACAAGGAATTCACAGGAAATTATTTAAAAAAATAAAATCTTCAAATACTTTTACCCACTCAACATCACCCATAGCCATCAGGTCGAAGAATTTCTTCAGGAATTCAATGGCCACCACTGCCACCATTTTGTGTTTTCTTAACACCAGAACGCTTAAGTCAAGAAGGAATAGGAAAAGCTTTGCGGCCTCATCTGAACCTCGAATAGTTGCAAAGTCACTCTGTCTTGGGATGCCTCTGCCCTCCACCACAAAATTCAACACTTCATTTACCCCTCCACCAGATCCTTGCGAAATATCTTAACCAACAACAGTTTAGCCACAACCTTGGACTCACTGTTGTCTAGAAGAGATGCCAAAAACTAGGAAGATATGTGTAGATTGTCCCTGTCGAACTCCTTATTAGCCAAATGACCAGCTCCTAGGATCATTTTTGTCACCACCAGAACTAACAAGTCCTTGTTTAATAGAATACACTTTAGTCGTTGGTCTTTAACTTCTCTGAAGGAGGCTTGTCTAGCAGAAGATTTCAGAGATATTGGTGTGTCCACACCAAACTTCACCAAGCCATCCACAAAGACTTGAATGATAGAGAGAGATTGCTTCACCATGAATGACACCGCCATAACAAATAAATTTTGTTGCAAATGTCTGCCACTAAAGTCGCTACCAACCGATATGAAATGGAATGAAATGAGAAATTTTAATGACGTCTACAAGGCCAAAGAAGCCTATGGAACCTAAATGACTTACCTCCACACGTGCCATGTTTAATCTGCATGAAATTTCCTTCAAGGAATGATTCCTATGGCATCCTCAAGCTCTGTGAAGAAAATTTCTGCCTCCATCACGTGACCAACCTCCTAGTCACACCCACCTATGTACATCCCCCATAGCCTCTTCCTTTTCACCACCTCAACTCCTAGCTGGCTCTCCTAGCAAATCAGTGCAGGAAAGGGAAAAGAAAGGAGGTAGGGGTAGCCCAGCCAGGCACTAGCTATCCAACCCTAGGAATGCACCTGACTTTATGCATGGATGCATAGCATATATCTCCCACAGTTTCTTGATTTTCTCACTGTCAGATTCCATGGAAGACTCCATGCAAACTGTTAGCGTTTAATAAAAATCATAGTTAAATTACTACTTGTTGGAAGACTATAAATGAAAGCCATGCCATCTTGTAGCTAACTATGGCATTTCATAATAATTTAAAACATTTTAAATATAAAAAATTAACATTTATTTTAAAAAATAAGATTATATTTTAATTTTATTTTTATTAAATATATCATAGATGTAAAGTAAAGATAAAATAGTTTTCAACAAAACAAATAAAAATGACAAACAAATAATGTGATTAATCAAGAATAACATGATATTGCGAAAAATATAATAAATAAAAGAATATGCATAATTGTACATAAGCCATCAAAAGTATAAATATACCTATCTTTATAAAAAAAATAAAAATCTTTAAAATTACTAAAAATTATTAAAACTTATTAAGCTCCATGAAAAACACTACCTTCCATATAAAGAGTATACAACATGATACTTATAGAAAACAAATTATGTAGGATACCAAAAAATTGTTAAAAAGATAAGATAAGATAAAATTATAAATGAAATTAATCATATTAATTTCATAGTTCAAAAGATAATTCTATGGATCTTTAAATCTTTATTTAAAAATATATATATTATATTTTATAAACTTATACATTCAATTTTTTAATATTTAAGTTATACTAAAATCTAAGATGTTCAATATTCATTATTATTTTTAAATTATAATATTTCATTTTAAATGTTTTTCTTTGTAAGCAATGAAACATTTAAAATATATTGCACAAAAATTTCCTCAGGCCCCACCTTGTACAGTCCACGTGGCACCTGCCCATGATTTCACAATCAACCAAAGCACCATCGCGAGATCTCAACGAACGGCTTAGATCAAAGGACAGTTGATGAACAGTCGCACAAATTTGATCCCCCATATGGGACACGTGTTGCCCACCCATGATATCGCCATCCTACACTTCCCGATCACGGGATGGCGGGCAACCATTGATCTTAAAGGCATTTTGATTGATGGCAGCACAAATTTCATCCTTCTGAAAAATAAAACATTTATTAAAGGGAAAGGGGACATTACTAGGTAGATGGAAAACAACGACATAAGTTTTTTTAAAACTGTTTAGCACAGGGCCAACTAGGACTTCGGAAAATAAAACCCGTGAAGGAAATAAAATATTAAGACCAAAGGGACCAAGCCTAGATGGAACGATGGGGCATAAGATGTTTTTAAAACCCTTCAAAAAAGGTAATGGTGAAATAGATCTTGACCAAGGCATTAGGTAAACACAAGGGTTTAACATGAAGACAAAGCTAAAACCCCAGCCCTAAGAATTTTCCAACACCATGAAAGACCAGTGACATAAGGTAGGGCATGAATGAAATAAAATTTGAAGTTTCATCACTACAAGCATTGGATAGTTTTATATTAATAGTTTGTCCTATCACAAATATAAAAGGTGAGCACAATAAATAACATGTATTTTCCCATTAAATGTGAAGGATTTTCAAAAAGTTTTAGTGTTCAACTATTGGTCCATTTTTGTTCAATATAAGTTGTATTTTAAATAATTATGTGTTGTTTTTATAACAACAAATAGATTTTTTGTGTTCAACTATTAGTCCATATGTATTGAATATAAAAGGTAGAGATATCAAAGATTTATGGTTATCAATAAGTATTTGGTCCACTTAGGTTGTATATTAATTTTAATTTAAATAAAAATATTATATTCTGCAGGCAACAAATGATATTTTTTTGGTTCAACTATTGGGGGTTCCATGACTAAGTATTGGTCGAACCTTCAAAAATTCAAATTTTAGACACTTCTCAAAAGATCTTTCGATGTGGGGAGTTGCATGATGAGTCACACCTCCAAACCTTAGTTATAGATAAATAAGAGACCAGTCTAGATTTAAAAAAAAAATGAAGGTTCTACGATATTCCAGTCAATTGCTAGATCCTGAGAAAGTTAGCCTACATGACTACTAGGCCTTCTCCCCTAAAGGAATAAGGGGACATCACTAGGTCGACAACAAACAATGACATAAGTTGTTTTATCGAGGGAACACAGGACAACAGAAAGACTTAGGAAAAATAATGTTAGGCGAAGGAAATAAAACAATAAAACAAAAGGGGGCCTAGCCTAGACATACGAAGCGATGGGGTTAACTCGTTTTAAATCCTTCCCAAAAAGTATTAGCCAAATAGATCCCATCCAAGGTATAAGATGAAAACTAGGGTTTTACATGAAGAAAAAGGTAAAACCCCATCCTTAGGATTTTCCCAAACACCATAGATGACCAGAGAGACAAGGCAGGATAAAATACAACACAAAGAACAAAACTTTGAATTTCCATCACTACCCATAACCCTAAACCCTAAACCATTAACCCTTAACCCTTAAACCCTCTACCCTCTCTCTCTCTCACGTTTCTCCTCAACCCCTCTTCCCTATCTCTCCCCCTCTCTCTCTCCCTCTCTCTCTCTCCCTCTACCCTAACCCTTAAAACCCTAAACCCCATGGCCATGAAGCTCTAAGCCCATAGAAACCCTCTACCCCTCGTTTGGCCTCACCCTTATCTCTCTCCCACACCCTCCCTCTTTCCCTCTCTCCCTCCAGGTCTGCCTCCTACCCCTGTCCCTCTCTTGGGGTCTCTCTCTCCTCCTCCTCAATCTTATCACCCTACCCTCACCCTCCAACCTATACATTTCTACCCTTTGCGCTTAACCCTCTACTCTCTATCTCTCACTCCTCCCTCTACCCATAACCCTAAACCCATAACCCCTAAACCCCTTAAGCCTCTACCCTCCTACCCCCTCTCCCTCTCTTAGGTCTCTCTCTCATTCACTCACTCCCATATCTCTCTTCCCTCTACCCTAAACCCTAAACCCTAAACCCTTAAACCCTCTACCCTCTACCCTTTACCCTCCCTTCCTTTATCTCTCTCTCTCTCAAGTCTCTCCCTCCTAGCACCAATCCCTCTCTAAGGTCTCTCTTACTCACTCAATATCAAGTTTCTACCTCCTACCCCTTGTCCCTCTCTTAGGTCTCTCTGTCACTCACTCACTCCCTCTATCTCTCTCCCCTCCACCCTTAACCCTAAACCCTTAAACCATCTACCCTATACCCTTAACCCTCCCTCCCTCACACTCTCTCCCACTCCCTCCCTCTCTTTCTCTCAAGTATCTTCAATATCCTACCCCCTCTCCCTCTTGTAGGTCTCTCTCTGATTCACTCACTCCCTCAATCTCTCTCCCCTTAACCCTAAACCCTAAACCCTAAACCCTCTACCCTCTACCCTTAACCCTCCCTTCCTTTATCTCTCTCTCTCTCACTCTCTCTCTCAAATTATCTTCAATATCCTACCCCTCTCCCTCTAGGTCTCTCTCTCACTCACTCGTTGCTCCTCTCTATTTCTCTCCCTTAACCCTAAACCTAAACAATAGAAGCCCATGTAACCCTTAAAGGCACTGCCCTGCCTTAACCCTCCTTCTTTATCTCTCTCCCTCCCTCCCTCTCTCTCTCAAGTCTCCTCCTCCTATTACAAGCCTCAGCCATGGCCTTAAACCCTAAATCCTTAAACCTTCTATCCTCTACCCTCAACACTCTTCCCCTCTCCCTTCCCCCTCCTAATTCTCTCTCTCTCTCTCTCTCTCTACCTTTGGTCTTCTTCCCCTCTTCCCCTCTCCCTTCCCCCTCTTAATTCCTTCTCTATATATCTATCTTTCTCCCTTCCCCCCTCTCTCTCTCATTTTCCCTCTCCCTTTCCCCCCTCTCTCTATCTCCCTCTCTCCCTTTCCCCTCCTAATTCTCTCTCTCCCCCTTTCTCTCTCTCTCTCTCCCTCTCTCTCTCCCTCTCTCTCCCTCTCTCTCCCTCTTTAGAAAATTCCTATTTCCTTTTTGATAGGTTAATTATGATTTGATTAGATGGGTTATGAAGTACTTATTTCAAACAAATATCTTTATGAAAGAAGTATATTGGCATGAAATTAAATATGATTCATATTCCAATGTAAAAAATACAAAGAATGGAAACAATTCTTTCAACACATAAACTATTATGTAGTAGTCAATTAAAATGCAAAAGCTTACTCTATATTAGTTAGGATACACAACTAAGAAAATGATCTAAAGTTATTTATTCTAGAGGAACTAAGAATATAGTATAGAAAGAAAACCAACAAACCCACAACTACCCCTATTTTGAAGGAGCTTAGTTTTCTCCCCTTCCTGATCTCACTAATATTGTCTAATTATTTTAAAGAGAAGAAGGGTCATAACACAACTTTATTCAACCTAGTAAATAGCTTGGTTAATGAAACTTGACAAAAGCAAAAAAACAATTGGTACATTTAGAATTTCATGTTGAATGAAGAGTGGTGACAATAATCTACTTATAGTTTAATAAAACACTATTTTTATAAGAAGGCTTGACATTAGAAAGATAAGTGTTACTTATAGTTTCATAAAACACTATTATAGTCTTACCAACATATACTATTGTATGCTTGCATGGCTTCTTAGTTAATATATGGGGAGAGAAAGAGAGAGAGATAGAGATATATGGGAAGAGAAAGAGAGATGGAGATATATGGGAAGAGAGGTGGAGATAGAGAGTCGATGGATGGGGGGATAGGGAGGGAGAAATGGTGAGAGATAGAGAGGGCGAGATAGAGAGGGGGAGGGAGAGAAAGGGATATAGATAGAAAGAGATAGATAGACGAGTGAGAGGGAGATTAAAAGATAAATAGAGATAGAGATATAGAGTAGGAGAGATAAAGGGAGAGATGGAGTGAATGAGAGAGAAAGGGGGGAGAGGGAGAGATAGCTCAATATATAGAGGGGGGAAGAGGTGGGAGTGACATAGATAGTGGGAGATATAGAGAGATAGAGAGCGATAGGGAGAGATATATCAATCACCCTCCCTATATCTCTATCTATTCATCCTTATCTCTTTATCTCTCTACCCTTGTCTATCTCTTTGTATCCCTTTCTATTTGTATGCTTGTCATTATCTTCCTCTCTCTCTATATTTTCTTCTCTATGTTTATCTTTGTCTCCTTAAGTGTGGAATGGGTACATTGAAGAGGTCTTAAAGGAGAATTATCATATCTTTAATCAAATGGCATGCTAGCTTGACCATAAATCCCCAAGGACACATGCCATCCTTGGATTGTTGACATGAAACAAAAAATCAAAATTTAATTTCTCTCTCATATTAATATATATTACTATTATATTAAATATATATTATATTAATTATATTTTGTATTATATAAAAATATACTTATTATTAATTATTAATTATAATAATTTTATATGTATTTAATAATTTTGTTAAAGAATATAATATATCATTATAATAAGTTGAATAATTATATTATTTATTATGTAAAATATAGCTAATATATACTTAACTATATTGTAGAATATCAAAACCAAGCTAAATGGTGCCAAAATTTTGAACTTAATTAACATACTGTAAAACCTAATGAAACTGGGTTGTAGCTTGTCAAATTGGAGAAGTGAAAGGTCAATACTAGTGCCAAGGAAGAGTTTGGAGTAGTGAAAACAAGGTCAATGCCAGCGCCAAGGAAGAGTTTCGAGTAGTGAAAAAAAGGTCAATGCCAACGCCGAGGAAGAGTTTGGAGTTAAAACAAGGTCAATACCAGCACCGAGGAAGAGTTTGGAGGAGTGAAAACAAGGACAATATCATTGCCGAGGAAGACTTTGGAGTTAAAACAAGGTCAATACCGACTCTGACGAAGAGTTTGGAGGAGTGAAAACAAGGCCAATAGCAGCACCGAGGAAGAGTTTGGAGGAGTGAAAACAAGGTCAATACTAGTGTCGAGGACGAGGTTGAGGGCACTCAGGGAAAATCAACTACCAAGGGGGCAATGAGTACTGTAAATTTGGCACCCCCATTCTCTTTAACCTTCAATTTTCATGGCTAGTTTCCAAAGATCTTCTCGTACATTGGCACCTCCATTCTCGTAAAATGGTATAAGATAAGATAGAAAAAATAAAATAGCTTATACAGAACATATCCACCTACAATCCCATTCAAGCACTTTAATCAATTCCTTGAATTAAACCTAAAACAAGAATCATACACACCACAATAGTGAGATGAACGAACCAACCCTTGATCATTTTACTCAAAATTCAGATATGCTTGTACAATGGAGAGACATGAGTTTGAATTAATCATATCAATTCAAATGCCAGTACTGTCATAAAACATCAAATCCCCATGAATTCAAAACCTACTATAGAATGACTCAAAACCTAAATTGCATTTTCCCTAAAACCATTAGACTTTACAATTTGCTCTGCAACTTCATCTAGACTTGAACAAAAATATCTAACTTGCTAACCTGTACTTCTAGCCTTGAAATCCTTCTTATAAAAAAAGGAGGAGCAAACAAGCATTGGGCCAAAAATCACACGTGTCACCATCCAATTGGACTACCTTGTGATATTCCAAAAATATTTTACAACAACAATCTCCCTAGAGAATCTTCTTGTTCATCATGCCCATTGAGAATGGTTGATGCAGCAACAAAAAAGTTCAAGAATTTTGCACCTAGACTTTCACCAAAAAACAAAACTGGAATCTGTTGTAACTGCAACAACTGATTTTTCAATTGTTATCATCCTACTCCTTTTCACTCTTCCTCAGTTAAATATACATTTACCCATTTCTGGTAATCTTCATCAGTTGGCCAATCAAAATTGATCACCTTATTCACCTTGACACTATAAGGTTTGTACCTAACTGCCACCTGATTCGCTTCTCTTTCAAAAGACTCTGAGAATGAGCTGGTGCTAATGATTTTGTCCATACGGCTCACTAACAAATCATAATATGAGTTACCTTGTTTTTTAGGGTTTTGTAGTCCAAACATTATATAAAGGGGCTCTTACACTTTTTGTGATTACTGTACCTTGTGTAAGAGGCCCCATGGATACTGTTGTAATTGTAGAATGCATGAATAGGGCGTAGAATGAGAAATAGAGAAGGTATAGCTGCTGTCCTCAATAATTTTGTGAAGAAAAACATGTGAAATGAGAGGTTCAAGCCCAGGTTTCAACAAAATATGTATGGGAGATATGATTTTATGAATTTTTATCCATGTGTAGACCTAATGGGTTGTTTCTAAACATTGAATATAAATGATATACATACACAAACAAACACACGCAGACACATATATATATGTATCTATATATATACATACATATATATATATATATATATATTTATGTATGTGTTAGCATCTTATTAAATCTGCAAATACTAACATCTAAAACATGGATTAGTATTTTACAAATTTATCAAAATAACTCCTATGAAATACCTTGTAGATGTTTCCAAATGCAATACATGACCAAATGAAGCTAAGAAAATTATGAAAACAATAACAATCACCTATTCCATAGTGGATTGGTGTCACATGTGCTAGTGACCCTTTCCCAATCCTTGATAAAAAGCTCAAGATGATGAAATGCTATGAAGATGGTGGAATGATGATGAACCAGATCAAATCTCAAATGAAGAGAGTAACCTTGCCTAAAATTGTGGAGGATTTTCTTGAAGATGAAGCCTTTTCTTAAACATTTTCAAAATGCTAAGTGTTGAAAATGGACCAATGTGGGACAAAGATCAAGCCAATAAGATAAGGCCACTTGTCAAGTGGTGATTGGTCAATGTATGTGCAAGATTTGGGAAGAGTTCCCATGAGAGGGAAAATTTGAATTTGAATTTGTGCAATGAATGCTGAGTTTGACTTTGGAAGGGGACATGTAAGAGACATGTAAGGCCTCATAAATGCTCTGTTGGGTGTACATGTCCACTTGGGGAAATTCAAACTTGGAGAATATTCTCCCTTTATGCCAAGTTGAAAATAAAGATTTTGATAAATCAATTAATTGTAATTTCATGTGCAAGTGGCCAACTTTGAGATGGGACAGAATAGAGATGGATTATGCTAATTTAATGCTGATTAGATGATTTTGACTTTTAAGACTTAAATATTTGATTTATTTAAATTAGAAAAGGATGAAGTATGATTTGGATTTAATTAAATAAATGTTTGATCTATTTAATTAAAGTGATGGTGTTTGATTTAAATAAAGTCCTGATTTATTTGATGAATGGAATATGATTATGCATGATGTAAATTTGACGTGTCTACATTTTGCCCCTCTTTGAAGTAATGTACTTGTTGCGTTGGTTCAAAGAATAAACTTTCTGCGATCAAAATTTAAAATTTTTCTAATTTTTTGGATGCCCCAGCGGAAAGAAGTACACTGGTACATTGCCCCCTCGAGAGATCGAGCGAAAATATTCGATTTGAGGGTTGATCTCGCGATAAAGAGGTTCAAAATGGGTGGTTATGGATGACAATGCAAAGATGATTTCAAGATGCTTAGAATAACAAATCTATATTATACTAAACAACTTAAATGATGATATGATATGAGATGGATGAGATTGATGACGTGAATGATGCGATATGATGTGATTATGCAATGGATAATTTATGAAATGCTTAGACTAACATATCTATATTATGATGATGATTATGCAATGCATGTGAAATGATCGATGTTTCCTATGATGTATGATATGAATGATATGTGGTATGCTGACGGTTTGTAGATGCAGGATGGATGCATGATGGATGCGTGGCGATGTTATGTTAAGCGTGGAAATGAGATGATGACAAGAGGATCAACAAGTCCATGATTGGTCGAGACTTTATTAGAGATGATGATGATAGATGATGATGATAATTTGCTTATCAAGGATTGGGACTTTCAAAGGGTCACTTACTTTATGTTTGATAACACGCTTACATGATGCATCAAGGTATGAAGGCCATGATGGCGTTGTACTTAGTGTGATAGACTTTTGACTCAACAAGCAGATAGGAGTATTCTTGTTCACACTTGACATACGGAAACCTTGCTAGGGTGTACCTAAAAAGCAAGTATTCGCCAAGTTATATTACAAGAGCATCCAACAAGCACAGCAGACAAAAATAATGATCGTTGCCCCATTCCTATCTCTCTAAATCGTTCGTTCGGATATCATCGAGAGGTCCTTGGAATGAGCACAATAAGATAAATCAAAAGAAAAGATCAAGTACACAAACAAGCCAATGTTCTTCATACCTCTAGCCAAAGGGATGTGTTTTGATAGGATAAGAATCAAGGTGATATCCATAAATGATGCCCATTGTCAGAACGATATATCCTAGGACATGCATTGTAAAGGATGATGATAGTTTGATAAGTTGATTGATACGCTGTTGATATAAAGTTGATTGACATGTCTGAAAAACATCAAGAATTTGATTTTGTTTTAAAAGTTTGTTGTTTTGATTTTGATTTTACGATTGAAGCTTGATTTTCATCGCTATGATTGTTTCTATTTGCATTACCAAAGGATAAAGGTGATAATCAGTTTATTATGGATGATTGATTATTGCGAGTAAGCGAAATTGGATGGGTGGATTTTTCAAATATTTGGATGTTTTGGAGTTTTGCAATGTTTTGAGGCTGTTTTTGGTGTTTTGGATTTTTGTGATGTTTTGATTTTTTGATTTTTTGATGTTTTGGATTTTGATATTTTTGAATGTTTTGGATTTTGATGTTTTCAAATGTTTTTGGATTTTGTGTCTCAGGGGCTGATCAAATATTAGCCTTGCCTACGTTTAAGCTCAGAGACGACATAGATCAGATTTCAATGTTTTTGATGTTTTCTGCTTTTTGAGTGTTTTTTGGATTTTTGATATGTTTTGGATGTTTTTGGATTTTTTGCATGATTTTGATGATTTGGATATGGATGTGTAATGATATTAGTGCTTTGTTTGGGATTTTTGTTGAAGACCAAGCTAAGGTTGATTGATCGGATTGATAGATTAATGATGATAATAACATTGTTGAGGATACACAACAATGCAATGATAGTGTTATGCAACACAAGGATTGGGATGGATATCCCAGGATGATGATGAGCTGATTGGATTTGATTTGATCAAGATTGTTGAAGCTTGGTTTGGAACAAAAGATGTTTTAGATGATTTGATGTGACGTTGAAGGATGCGTTTAGATGCGACTGATAGTGATTGTTTTGATCAATTTTTGATGAAAGATGAAGCGTGATAAGGAACATGTTCTCGTCAAAATGTGCCATGGGCTAGTGATTCAGATGTTTTCTCACAAGTGGTTTCGACCAATTTGATTTCACATTTTCCAATGTTTGGATCACCACATAAGGTGAAGGATATAGATCAAGATTTATTCTCAAAGCAAGATGTACATATCTACCCCCAATGTCTAGTAACGTATGGAATGCAATGGATGGATGCTCGGATAAGTGTATGGATGGATGGATATGGTAAGCACGCAAAGTATACCAAGGATTTATCTTGTGATAAGATAAGGTGTTTGGATAACGAATGCTCATTTGGATAATGCTTCATGGCTCAGATAACATAGGATAGGATAGGATCAATGAAAATGACCCATGTCAAGATGTTTACCATAAGCAAGCATAAAGTGTGCTCCAAAATTTCATCAAGATCAAGATAACTAAGATGATGGATGCAAATATATGCGAATGAATTGGACAAATGGTTCATGGATGGATGGATTTATTATGGATAAGATGGATGGAATGCTTGATTTATTATGGATGGGATGATATGAGATGCTTTCATCTGAAAAGGCGCACATAGATGTTCGATTCTACTCATGATGCCTGTTTGCTAGGTTTTCATCATGGTCTTGCCCAAAGTACCACCATAGTGGTCTTCACTAGAGGACGATTTTTTTCTTTACTATTTTCAATCCTTTTTCTAATTTTTTTGGATTTTCATATTTTTTGATTTTTTTGTATTTTTCTAAAAGATTCATGTTGAACCAACTGGTGGTGTTGACATAGATGCCCCTGTCATAATGTGCCATCGATATCCTGCTTGAAGGAGTTGCTTTGCTAAGATACATGCACTTGAATGCAACTTTTGGGATTCTTGATCTACTTCATTGATACCAGAATTGACTTTGTCTTTGTGCGCACATCGCGATAGATTGCCTTCTAAATCCTTATGATGAAGGGTTGTTGCCAATACACGGTCAATGTAAGAATTGGATATTATGTGTGGAGGCATGGATGGAGTGCGCTTAGGGATAAGAGATGGATTGGTTGACAGTTTGGAACCTTTGACTCTCCAAACTTGGGAAGATGAGCAATGATGGATGGATACGGAAGTGTGCATGGAATTAGGACCAATTGCTTGATACACTTTGTACGTCGGTTGAAAATCCTGCTTTTGATTTTGTGGACATCTTTGATGGATACCTTTCCCTCTTTTATTTTGCCCCATAGTTTCTTTGACTAATGGAGTTTGATAGGGATAATCTTTCTTTGTATTCTTCAGTATCCATTTGTATTTGATTTGTCCATTATGCTTCTCAGCTTCTTTTGCTTTGGTAACGTTCTTCATACTTTGATTCAAATATTTCCTTTGACATTGGTCCCAATTCATGGATGGCATGATGGGTGAGTGAAGATTCATGGCATGGCTAGTTGTAGTATTGACACTAGTTTCATCATAAGGATTCTTCATGCTCTCTATGTTGACGTTTTCTTGAGACAAAGTTTCCCCCAGTATGGTGGAAGTGGTACCTTCATGCTTTGATTTCTCCTGTTCCAAGAGCTCTTGTTCAATAAGTGTTCTCTGATAGATGACTACCGTAGTTGACGTTCTTTCAATTTGCTGCTCTGCTAACTCTGGATGTTCTATCTGACTTGTTTTGTTGAGCAGATAATGATGGATATCTTTATTCATGATGTCCTCAATCTGAGTTTGGGACATATTTGATCTTGATGTTGACAACTCCGTTTGATTGTAGGAGTTAAGAATCTGCTCTTTTTTTGTAACAAAATCTTGTTCTAGATGAAGATCATCTACGTGCCCATCTGTAGAAAGCATCTCATGGGTAGATGGAGGAGTATGTGCTACATGGATATGATCATCTTGCATGGATAAGAGAGTGTTCATTAGATTATTGTAGTATCTTCAAGATACAAATTCTTGATCTTGATTAATTTCGGAGTGCTTTCGACATGATTTGGATCAAGTTCTTGACATGGGGCAGCTTCAAAGGATGGATTTCTTACAAAGGACTTTTGGATGTCAAAATTAGGCATGGTCAAGTTCAAGGTTCCTTCAGCATCTGTAACCATGAGGTCAAAGGGGATCAACATGTTTTGAAAATGACCATTGCTAGACCTTAGTGAAAGATTTTGATCTTGATTTGGAATAACTTCTTGAGATATGTCCTCTAACTCATAAGACAATATAGAGACATTTTCAATATGATCATTGGTCAACGGATTGTACATTATGTCAATTGGATCAAATAATCCTAACACTCCTTGAAAGAGATCACTAAAAAGTGGCTCTTGATGTATGGTGAGTTGATCATCGGATTGTGTAGATATATCTTCAATGTGCTCCTCGATGGAGAGGTTTTGATCATTGTTTTCGACAATTGCGATGGAGAGATTGTGAATGTCCTCGACCATAGAGTCAAGTGATATTGATATTTCTTGAATTGGCTCATTGTCGAGTTTTGTTGGTGGATTTTGATCGTGATTCAAAAGTGACTCTTGACATATGTTGATTTGATCATTGGATGAAGTAAACATGTGCTCAGTGATGGATGGATCTTGACCATTATTTTCAATAGTTGTCATCTTTTGTGTTTTTGCTTGTGTTGGTTGGGTAGCTTGAGAGGCTTGGGAAACTTGAGAAGATTGTTTCACTTGTTGAGCTTGTGTTGCTTGTTGCATAGCTAGATATTGTTGGAATCCCTTTTGAAAAGCAGCTTGTAATGTCACGTCGTATTGGATTGATGTGGTGGAAATTGGTGGTGGTGGGGGTGGTGGTGGATTCAAAATCATGTTGGATGTAGTGACAAGTGTTTGAGATATGCTCAGAGCGATCATGGTAGTGAGGGGTTGAGATTTGATGGGCATGATAGTGGTGGTTGGAATGATTGAAGGGATAGTGATGGTTGGAATGACCGAGGTGATAGGTCTTTGGGAGACCGTATTTTGATTGGTTGGGATCAACGTTGTTGTTTGATTAGATACCATCTGTTGGTGCGATGTCGATGGTATATTCAAAGGATTTGTCGTGATGGTTTGATTGATGTTAGGTGGATTGATTTGGATGGCGTGATTGGTGTTAGGTAAAGGGGGAAGCCCTAAACCAAGGAATGATGTAGGTAATGGTGGTGGAGATTTCCCTTGGCGCAATGCCTCAACTATTTTGGAAAGTTCTGCAATTTGATCTCGCCAAATTTGTTCTTGATTTTGATCTTGAATCACTTGAGATAGTTGATTTGGCTTGTGTTCAAGTAGTTTTGGCATGCATGCTTGCGGTTTTTGAATGGGATTATGGGAAAATTGACTTTGGATAATGTTCTGATTTGAGATGATTTTCAGATTTGGCATGATAGGATGAACATTGTTGGTATTGGGAATCATTTTTCCAAAGTTTTCCGATTTAGGATTCATGTTTCGAAAACTTGCACTTGGTGCCTTCTCATTTGGTTTGTAGGGATTTGGTGGGATGACATTGTTTGTTTCAAGGTTCATGCATTGATTGTTCGATTGAGAGACTTGTAGTTTTGGGTTTAGATCTCCTAATGGGAAATGTGTTACAATCTTTGATTTCGGCACACTTACACTTGTTGTACCATTGACATTTGTCGAAGGCAATGATCCTATTCATGGAATTTGATAATTGATAGGCATTGCAAGGCTTTGAAGATTCAACTAATTTGGATTACCCAAGATGTATGGATCAAGTTTATATTCCATGTTCCTCTTGTGTTTTGACCTTGTTATGAAAGTGACCTCTAAGGTTCTTAGGACCAATGGCGAGATGGAGGATGAAATGTGAATGATATGAGTGTTGAATGTTTAGGGATTTTGTATCAATGCTAGACTTAGGGATTTTGATTTTGATTGTTTGATGTGGATGATGAACTTGTAAACCCTAAGATGTTGGATGTGATCTTAGGATGAACTTTGTTCAAAGGATTGCTAATTTAACAAGAAGTATGAGAAAGGATGCATTCCCATTCCCTCTAACTAAACAAGGTGATTTTGAATTTTTTTGATGATGTACCTAAGTCTAGAATGATGTTTGCAAAGATCTAAAGTTGTTTGTGGGATGAAAATGATAAATATTTGGAGTGGATGAGATGTTTCATTTGATCCTAAAGGACTTAGAGAGACTTTGTTTACTAGGCCAAGGTATTGAAGAACACACTTTTCTCTAAGAGCAATCAAAAGACCAATATGACCAAAAGATATCAAGCACATGTGTGGGTTCCAATTTGTTATCTTTGCTTAATGGCTTTATTTTACCAAAAACACTCTCTTTGATTAAATTTTCAAACTAAGATGTCCAATGTCTTAAATTATTTAAACCCCACAAGATATTTTATGTGGAAATTCAATGAACTTAAGGCAAGGGTTTTCCTATTGTTTACTCAAGAAGATAAATTGAGGTATAATCCAATGCTTAGGAACCTCTAAGGATGTGAATCCCAAGGGAAAGAAATAGCATATGGATTGATTCAATGATATTTGTCTTCAAGAGGGTTTGAAATTTTGAGAATCATGTTGAATGTTTGTTTGCAAAATGTTTTCGAATACACACTGTGTTTTCAAACAAAGAATAATTACAAGCCCTATGGATTTGTAAGACAATATTTGTTGGATTACCACTTGGAAAAGTCTAGCTACGCTTATCCCTAGCGGATGGTTAGATGCTTGACCCCACTGGCTCCCCTCGGCTCGTGCGTCAATGCGAGACAGCCAAGCATCAACACCCATGAAACTCCCATGGCGTGCTTCCATCTCTACTAGAAAGTATGGAAGTGTGGGGTGGCTTGGAATGACCCGTTCTTGCCAAAAATAGGTCAGGGATTTTGGCAAATTCTAGCACATAGGTTCTAGTAAGGACTTTCCATTCGTGGAGATTGACCCATACGGCAAGAGTCCCCTTTCGGATCCATCCTGTCGGAGCCAACCGCGTGATTATGGCATTTAACCAAAACCCTCATTTATATCCCAGCTGGAAATACTCTTGGCTTTAGAGTGTTACCGGTTGAGTCGTCGCTTGGGTGAGTACTTTTTCCCCAAGGCAGGCCCTCTAAGATAAACAAAAGCGAGCAAAGACACAATCCGTAACTCGATCAATATTTGATGGCACAAAGAAAGAGAATGTACGTGAAAATGCCCCTACTCACACTCGCACAAGATGTTTAATTTTTTAAGCCCAAATTGAAGTGTTTTAAAGCAATAAAATGTATTTTGAGTGTTTCTCTTGCACCCTAGATCGCACGAAGCGCAAGGGGAGAGGATACGTACTCAAAAGAAAATCACACAATTCAAACACTTGTTCATTTTATACCCTTCAAAGCAATTGTGACTTCGTTTTAAGCACCAAATGAAATATGAAGATTGCTTGTTCAATTTTTAACCCAAAACAAACTCTAGTAAGTTTGTCCTAAGATTCATTTTAAGCCCTTTGCAATGAAAATCAAATTGTTTTTTTTAGACCCAAACGAAAATTAGTGTCCTAAAACGAAAAGACAAACAACTTTGTGAAGTAGTGTTGATCAACACTTAAAGTGTTAAAAAACACATTGTGTTTTCAAAAAAAAATTTCCTTCCTTTCATTTTCGTTTGATAGCTTTCTTTTTCGCTTTGCTCCTTTTCGCCTTTGCTTTTCCTTCTTTCCTTCGTTGTTCATTTGTACCTTTTTCCCTCCTTCGTTAGTCTTTGTTTCCCTTCATTTTCCTATCAACAATGAGATTTATTAATGTTAGAAAAGAAGAAAATTTTGACGCTTTGATATTCATATTGCAAAATAATTAAAAAAAGCATTTGTCATTTGATATTCATGATAACAAGGCTGCAAATATGATCAAAATGTAGCACCAAAGAGTTTGTTTAATGTAAGCAGTCAAATTCAAATAAATAATACTAGAAATCAGCTTTAAGATTTGAACATTCAAAAAATAATAATGGTGCCCACTTCCATTCCAAAGTTGACCTGCACACCACATAAAGATCAAAGACAAACAGATTTTTTATGTTTATGATGGAAATCCCAAAATCTTTATCAAAAGAAAGTGGATCTTCAAATCTTCATTTAATAAAGACATTTATGAGAAAGTGCTGGAAGATCTTCTCAAATCAATGTTCACTTGTAAGCATTGCAAAGACCACCTTTATTCCCATCATCCTTCTGCATGAGTTGACTAGTGATGAAACTTTTTTTATTGGTCGTTCAATGCAGATTGTGAGAGTGAAGAGAATTGATCTTCCCTGCCAACTTATAATAATCTATGATCATTAATGTCACACAACACAAAAAAAAAAAGTTAGTTTGACTGGCCTCGGGTTGTTCAACAAAGTAATATCTTAGTTTTCTGTTAGAATAGAAAAAAAATTGACAAGACAGGGCACATGATCTGTTTGTCAGAATAATACAAAAAGAAATGTTGAAGCATAAACAGGGCGTGTGCGAACAACTTTCTGACAAAGTGTGGAAGCATGGACAAGGCCCATGTCTCTATGTGACAAAATCTGGAAGTATAGACAAGGCGTTCGAACTATTTGATAGAGAGCCTTAGAGAGATGTCATCTTATGGGATGCGTTGATTGCTGGATATGCATAGGAGGCACTTGTTGAAAGTCGAAAAGGAAAACTCCCCAGTGCTTTTGACGTCCTCCCTCACTGGTAGACGCACATGCAACATACAGAAACATAGATCAAGTCAAATGAACACTTTGACAGAATGCAATACATGACGGCATAGACAAGTCACATGAACATGAGTTCCAAAGGATAGCGCTAGAGATAGCACGAGTTCCAAAGGAAATCTTTTAACTTCTTCTCTTGGCTGCAAATGGATGGACTAATGTATCTACATGAAAACTCTTCTTTCCCACTGATTAATAAAAAAAAACCTTGACTGGCCAACTGTAGATACAATTTTTAGAGATCACAATATAATTTCCAGAGGGCGCAGATATGCATGATATCGTTATGAAGTTATGCTCATGAGGTGTCTGTCAAGTGGCGGGTATGATAGAAAAAGATGATACTACAGAAGTCTAAGATAATGGCTGCATAAAAAGTATCAAAATAGACACAAAGACTTTAAACAACCATATTCAATGCATTAGTTGACTTTAAATAGAGACATAATGAGAAAGACAACATAGCCTTCAATGGGTTTAATGTTTATTCAATCTGTCAATTCCATGATATCTTCCACTTGCTTTACACAGTAAGTGTATGCATACCTGTGCCAGCAGAGTGCCAATGACTTGTTTTGAAAATCCGTG
>VDFB02209007.1:0-31003 GCA_007258455.2 Sequoia sempervirens | reverse complement strand
GTGTTATAGATACAACATATCCATAAATTAATGTAATTGAAATTTTAAGTGCTTCAACACATATAATATGAAATCAATCAAACTATTAAACTACATGAGAAATAAATGTAATGATAGAAATGCATATGTATGTGTATTTGTAAAATGTAGGTGTAAAATAAATAAGAAGATAGAAAATTATAAAAGAATACAAGGAAGGTCTCCTCCTTCTGGTGATAACCTCCTCCACACTGGAAGCCTTATAGAATTATGAATGAAGTATATAATCTTTGGAAAGAACTCAAGTTAATTCTCTCTACCTAATGCAATTAGTCTTTTTATCCTTCTAGGCATTTATAGTGATTGCTAGAGGCACATAGACCAATTCTTCATAATAGAAGAATTTGATCATACTTTTCCAATGATGGCATTATGAGAAAACCTTAGGTTAAATGAATAATTCCTAGCTAAGTTCTTTAAATCATGTCCAACCCTATAAGAAGGCTAACGCTATGTGTACCTAGATACCATGGAGAAAGGCTAGTCTTTGGGCTCTTTCATCAATCATCCTACCTTAAAACATACCAAAAATCTCCTAGCAATTAGACATAGGAAGATTTAATATGACTTAAAAAAATATTATTGCCAAAGCGTAAAGTTATGATGACTTAACCAGGCCTAGTACACACTCCTTCCCTGTTAACCACTTAGACATATTGAAATTAAATGTAAATTTGCTGCTATTTTTAGTCATGTAGGTGTCCGATAAACCACTTGGTTGTGTTTCCCTTCAAGTTTATTTACTTGAATGAAGAGAAAAAGTCCTTTGATTACAATTAGAGAATACATTTGAGGCCTTGGTTGTGTAACTGGTGGACCATAGTCACATTTAACATTTGTTACATACCTTGGGAGTTAAAACGTTAAGTAGATTTGATTTGTGATGGACATATTTGGACGGCACTAACAATAGCTTGCAATCTATCAAGACTTGATTACCTTATAACCTGTGAAATTCTAGCGATGAAATGATAGATTAATCATAATGTCACCTTGGGATCACATCACCATGAAAGAACTTCATCCAACATCCTTATGAGTGTAGGTGCCACCAAATAGGTATTTGTCAAATTTGTCTTCCTTGAGCGAGGGAAATTTAGGAAGAGAAGAGGAAAGTGAGACATGTAGTATGTCTAAAAGAGGGAGATCAACTAGAGGTCAAAAAATTAGAAGAAAATTCCATAAACGCATGAAATTTTTTCTTGTTAAAGGGGGGTCATGTTCTTATGATGATGAGAGCATAGGCGACATCGAGGTGCCCTTGAGGTACAAACATCTATGGAAACAATGGGTACCCAAGGAACTTCCTCCAATAAACATTGATTTTTGTGTCAACGAGAGGATATATCGCATAGTACCATCGTCATTACATGGTTTGGGCCTATTTTACATGGATGGAATAAAGGTTTGTTACAACAAAGTTACTAAATTGACGGAGTATGTCAGACCCTGTTACAATTACAAAGATTGGATGCAACTGGTTCAATATACATGAAGTATGCGTAGGTATGCACTGTCAGTAAATTATATACAACTAAAAGATAAGGATCAAAATAAAGGAGTGGCTATGTACATTGATGGAAGGCCAAAAGCATTAAGGAATATTGCAGGGTTTATAAATAGTACATGACCTGGGTCAACAAATAAGCAACCCAATTGCATATTCAAGGCACGCGAGGGAAACTTTGTATTCGTATGTGCAATAAAATCAATAACTACAGGGGAAGAGTTGCTAATCGATTAACATTTAAATTGCTTAGTTACAAAGACAGTTACTATGGGGGTGGTACGTAATATGTACCATTTTGCACAACCTCCAATTAATGACTCCAATATACCATTTTATTCTTGTGTTTTTTTTGTAAGTCTATTGGTTTCATTTCAGTAATGTTTTTTTATATTTAATTTTTGTCATAGTAGGACATTGATAGTACGGAGAAGGCTCTGCCCCATAGCACATATCACGATGTATCTTCAGGTGCTTCTACATGATAGGTTTACGTCATTGTAATTGTAAAAATTAGATATGAGCAAAATGTTTTATTATGTTTTTTTCATAAGTTTTTTGGGTTAATTTCGATAATGTTTTTAATATTCTTGTTGCAGTCAACTGATTGGGGAAAGGCACCAGCAATAGAGAAGACCATCCATAGTGATTTTTAGTCAATGTTTTTTGATGATGACATTGCTTATTCAGTAAACCCTCTCGATACGATAAAGAAGGTAAAAAAAAATGGAATCAAGAAATGGTTAAGTTGATGTTCCTAGTGCCTCAAACAAATGAGATAAAACAAAGGGTTAAAATATTAAAAGAGAGATTACAAAACTTGCAAATAAGCTGTCATGAAGTCTTTAATTATAACATAAGTTCATTCATGGTTTTATATTTTGTACTCTTTTATGTCATGAACTAAAATATGTGTTTTTTTTATAGCGTTATTTTCTTCCTCATGATGCTCCTGGCCATGATCAGGGTACTGCAAGTGTTGCCCGAGGACTAGGGGTTGGTACAAGTGTCCATCTTGATCTTCCTATGCATACATCACATCATCCGAGCCCATCATTCATGCCTATATTGTCATCTGAAATGTTGGCAACACATACCATGTAGGAATCCGTCACTACTAAATTTGACACCATTTTTTGATGGCCGTTCATCGGTAGCTTGAAAAATATTTGTCGGAAGAGTGACGAAATGGAGAAAATATTGTTGTTGCTATTTTTTCATCAAATGTCTGATGACGAATTAACTATCGAAATAACGGTGAAGAATCATTGGTCGACAGCATCATGAAATGCCTTGGACATCCATCAGAATATCAACACAAACTTTGTGTATCCACCGACGAATTACACTAGAAGTTTGTCGCCAATTTGATGAAATGGGCAAGGAGTAGTGTTGAAACAACACCAAACATTCATCAAATGTGCGATGAAATATTCAAGTAGTAGCATCGAAACAACACCAAGAGTTTGTCGACTTTGCGACAAAATTAGCAAGGAGTGGCGTCGGAAGAACAACAAAAGGTTGTCGCAATTGCGACAAAATGGGTAAGGAGTAGCGCGGTAGCAGCGCTAAAATATCATCAAATTTGTGATGAAATTGGAAAGGAGTTACTACAAAATCTTCATCACAGCTATAGCAACTTCGTCAAGCTTTTGTGTCGATTCGTCGGTGGTTTCCGTTGGTGGTTGGCATCAAAATTGTGATGAAGAAGTAAATTTTTCTTTTTTTTAAATAATTCGTGGAAATGTGCCATTGTGGAGACTGACGACTGATCATACATACAGACTACATATTGGTTTGATGCTTCAAATGATGCATTTCTTATATTGAAAAGTGCATTACCTTATTGAGCTTCTCTTTGTTTCGAGAATCTATGTTTAATATTCTCTACTTAACAGGGCCAACCACGTGATGGTGGAAGCTCATTTGGCCCCTCCCCCCTCACATCACTCTCAATTCCCCATACCCAATCATATAACATTAATCATTCATTAATCCATTAATAGCATATACCATTCATTCATTAACACATAACATTCATTAATTAACATATTCACATTCATTCATTAACATATAATATTCATTCTTTCAGTTTTTACATATAATATGGTTGTCCTGATATGATTACAATCACTTTTTTTTTTGTTTCTTTTTGAAAGCTACATAAAGCTGAAGTGGAGTATCATTTTCTAAATCAATATATGTCTCCCCTTTAGTTGTTCTGCCCTCTGCTTGTGATTTTAATGTACGCATAGTCATCTACTCATGACGTGGATGCCACTTCAAGGGGGGATCTGCTGCAATAAGAAAGAAATGTTAAACAAATATGTTTTATTATTATTGTTACAAGTATTTCATTAATTAAAAGAACATTAGAGTGGTTCTCTTTACTTGATGGGTCCACATCATGTTCCTGAACTTTTGTTATAGAATCATGCTCAACATGTTGAACACCCTCTAAATCCTGATTTGTAGTTGAAACACAAAAGGTTACATTAATTAATACACCAATTGAAATTAAATATGTTTAAGAGAACATGAGGGTGGTCCTCTTTACCTGATGGGGCCACTTCATGTTCCTAATCTTCTCTAGCCTGATCATGCTCAACACGCTGATCATGCTCTACATGCTCTAAAGTTGAAACACGAAACGCTACATTAATTAATACATCAATTGCAATTAAATATGTTTAAAAGAACTTTAGAGTGGTCCTCTTTACCTGATGGGGCCACATCATATTCCTGATCTTCTCTAGCCTGATCATGCTGAACATGTTGATCATGCTCTACATGCTCTAAAGTACCGGGATGCACACCATGACCTTCATCTGCACGTTCTGCTCCACCCTCACCAGGCAGCATTCCAATGCCATGTGCAATATTATCATTGCTTGAATGTTTAAAACAAATAGGCATGTAATTACTTTATGGTGGAAATTAATATTGAATAGATTGCACAAGTATTCAATTTTAAATAAACTTTATTGAGTTTATTTATTTGTGTGTCGCATGCAATGGAAGATTGTGTTTGCCCAATCAAGACTCTTAGGCATTCAACCACAACTCCATAGCCTTGCTGGAAGGAAATCTTTAGGTCCTCTTCTATGGGAACTTTGTTGAATTCAGAGCCCTACATTTTTGTAGAAGATCATGAATTTTGATTCTATGGTGTGATAAAACCAAAATTGTTTTCAATTTATTATAATTTAGATGCAATATTTTATTTATTCATACTTACAATTTGTGCGGCTAATTTCATATAACCACCAGAGCCAAGTTTGTGTTGCCCGTGCTTTTCTAGTCTTTCCTTTATTGCCTTCAATGTGTCATGTAGTCTATGAAAAGTTTGAAATACATTAGATTATGTAAAAAGAAAGAGTAATCAGTATATAATTACATTGTTGATAGTATCACACATAGCATACTACCTTTTTAAAAGAAATTAATGGCATTTCCATAGCATACATACATTGAGAGCATATAAAATAAAGAGTTCAATCCATGAGTTATAGAAAATAGATTTTTGTTGGTTATATTCATATCACTGATTACATTGCACAAAACATACTACAACTGCATAAATATCAGATGGTGATAGTTTTCTATGCTACCACATTTTTCATACATGTCTACCAAAGCATTTTATCAAACAATTCACTGCCTTGCTGCTATGGCTAAAAGCCTAAAATAGGTGCTTTCAAACAAGCTATGGATGCTTGGAAAAAATCTATCAAAGTATAATAGTAAGCAATAGCATAGACAAGACAGTGAACTATTTCAAAAAATGCCTCAAAGAAATGTGGTCTCATGGTGATGGAATGCCATGACAATCCATAGCAATTTTCTTGTCATGGCATTCGTTATGGCATTCCATCACAATGAGACCACATTTTTTTGAAGCATTTTTTCAAATAGTTCACTACCTTTTATATGATACCACATTTTTCATACATGTCTACCAAAGCATTTTATCAAACAGTTCAATGCCTTCATGATATGGCTAAAAAGTAAAAACCTCAAATAGGTGCTTTCAAACAAACTATGGATGCTTGGAAAAAATCTACCAAAGCATAATAGTAAGCAATAACATAGACAAGCTAGTGAATTGTTTCAAAAAATGCCTCAAAGAAATGTGGTCTCATGGTGATGGAATGCCATGACAATCCATAGAAATTTTTTTGTCATGGCATTTGTTATGGCATTCCATCACCATGAGACCACATTTTTTTGAAGCATTTTTTCAAATAGTTCACTACCTTTTCTATGCTACCACATTTTTAATACATGTCTACCAAATATTTTTATCAAAAATTTCAACGCCTTCATGCTATGGCTAAAAAGTAAAAACCTCAAATAGGTGCTTTCAAACAAGCTATGGATGCTTGGAAAAAATCTACAAAAGCATAGTAGTAAGCAATAACATAGACAAGGCAGTGAATTGTTTGAAAAAATGCCTAAAAGAAATGCAGTCTCACAGTGATGGAATGCCATGATAATCAATAGAAATTTAGTTTTCATGGCATTCGTCATGGCATTCAATCAGCATGAGACTACATTTCTTTGAGACATTTTTTTCAAGCAGTTCACTGGCTTGTCTATGCTACTGCATTTTTCATACATGTCTACCAAAGCATTTTATCAAACAATTCATTGCCTTGCTGCTATGGCTAAAAGCCTAAAATAGGTGCTTTCAAACAAGCTATGGATGCTTGGGAAAAATCTATCAAAGCACAATAGTAAGCAACAAGCCATGGTCTCATGGTTTTTTTTGCAAGAAAATCAGCTCAATTTTATTCACTTTTTTTGTAGATTTTAAACACATTTTTTTGGCGATTTTGAAGTTTGAAATGGAAAAAAATCATTGACCAAAAATTCAATGATTTTTTCAAAAAATTAGGGAAAAAATTGTCCAGCCTGCAGTTTTTTTAAAATCGCGATTAATCCGGATTTTTTGCAGATTTATGCTTCTATATTACATACCTTCCTTGGCCCGGTGGTGTCTTTCCTTTTTTCTTTTCAGCCTTCTCCTTTCCATAGGACACCAGATCCTTCTACTCCCTCTCTAGAATCATGGGGGGAAGCTCGTACATTTTATTCTTTTATAAATGTGACCTATATTGGTTCCTTGCATACTTTAGATAGGTACCAACTTTGTTAAGGACCTTGGTTCAGTTGAATGTTTTATCACCAAACAACACAACTAAACGGTTAATGAGCTCATCTTTTAAATCTTCATTTTGGACATTCCACTGTGTACGTATGGTGGGCCTGAAGAGCTTCAATGTAATATCACTTAGATGTTTATAAAAACATCATTTCCTACAAAATGATCATGGGATCAATAGTCTAAAAAGAGCGATCAATAAGTAAGTTTCAATTGGATTATATAGAATAATAATTAAATTTTTTTAAAGTACCTAGGACCTTTTCTATCTTTATGGGAATGAAATCCTCGGTCACCACAAGTGTGACCGACAATGTTCTCGTACTAGTAATATGGGAAGATCCAGGAAATGCTACTAAAACATTACCAGTACTAGTGGCCTCTGCATCCCCAGGTACATGTCCTGACACATTTTCTGGTATGTGTTTGCTGCCAGAGGGTGTGTTAAAGGATGCCTGCATGGTATGTGTTGTTGACATTTTAGACAACAATATAGGCACAGATGATGGGATCAGATAATGTGATGTATGCGTAGGAAGATCATGATGGACACTTGTACCAACCCTTACTCCTTAGGAAGCACTTGTAGTACCCTGATCATGGCCAGGAGCATCATGAGGAGGAAAATAACCCTATAAAAACAACACATATTTTAGTTCATGACATAAAAGAGTACAAAATATAAAACCATGAATGAACTTATGTTATAATTAAAGACCTCATGACAGCTTACTTGCAAGTTTTGTAATCTCTCTATCAATACTTTAACCCTCTCTCTTATCTCATCTGTTTGAGGCATTTTGAACATCAACTTGAGTCATTTCTTCATTGCATTTTTCATGAGCTTCTTTATCGTATCAAAAGGGTTTGTTGAATAAGCCATGTCATCATCAAAAATATTGACTGCACCTCACTATGGATGCTCTCCTCTACTCTGGTGCCTTTCCCGATTAGTCAAATGCAACAAGAATATTAAAAACATTATCAAAATTAACCCAAAAAATTATGAAAAAAACATAGTAATAAAACATTTTTGCTCATATCTAATTTGTACAATTACAATGAGGGAAAACTTTGTGGGTAGAAGCACGAAGATACATCGATCACTTATGCGGGCTGAGCCTTCTCCATACAATCAATGTCCCCACGTGAAAAATTAAATATAAAAAAACATTACCAAAATGAAACCAATAGACTTATGAAAAAAAACATAAGAATAAAATGGTATATTGGAGTCATTAATTGGAGGTTGGGTAAAATGGTACATAGTACATACCACCCCCATAGTAACTATATTTGTAACTAAGCGATTCAAATTGTAATCAATTAGCAACTCTTCCCCTATAGTTATTTATTTTATCGCACATATGAATACACGGTTTCCCTCGCCCGCCTTGAATATGCAATTGGGTTGCTTATTTGTTGACCTAGGTCATGTACTATTTATAAACCCTACAATATTCCCTGATGCTTTTTGCCTTCCTTCAATGTACATAGCCACTCCTTTATTTTTATCCTTATCTTTTAGTTGCATATAATTTGCTAACAGTGCATACCTACGCATACTTCATGTATATCGAACCAGTTGCATCCAATGTTTGTAACTATAACAGGGTCCAACATACTTCATCAATTCAGTAACTTTGTCATAACAGACCTTTATGTCGTCCATGCAAAATAGGCCCAAACCATGTAATGACGATGGTGCTATGCGATATATCCTCTCGTTGACACAAAAAATTAGTGTTTATTGAAGGAAGTTCCTTGGGTACCCATTTTTTCCGTAGATGTTTGTACATCAAGGGAACCTCAATGTCACCTATGCTCTCATTATCATAAGAACATGACCCCCCTTCAGCAAGAAAAAATTCTACATGTTTACAAAATTTTCTTCTAATCTTTTGACCTCTAGTTGATCTCCCGCTTTTAGACATACTGCATGTCTTGCTTTCCTCTTCTCTTCTTGATTTTCCCTCGCTCGAGGAAGACAAATCTGACAAATACCTATTTGGTGGTACCTACACTTGTAAGGATGTTGGATGAAGTTCTTTCATCGTGATGTGATTCCAAGGTGACATTATGATTAATATATCATTTCATTGCTAGAATTTGATAGGTTATAGGGTAATCAAGTTTTGATAGATTGCAAGCTATTTTTACTACCATCCAAATGTGTCTATCACAAATCAAATCTACTTAACGTTTTAACTCCCAAGGTATGTAACAAGTGTTAAATGTGACTATGGTCCATGAGTTACACAACCAAGGCCTCAAATGTATTCTCTAATTGTAATCAAAGGACTTTTTCTCTTCATTCAAGTAAATAAACTTGAAGGGAAACACCACCAAGTGGTTTATTGGACACCTACATGACTAAAAATAGAAACAAATTAACATTTAATTTCCATATGTCTAAGTGGTTAATGGGGAGGGAGTGTGTACTAGGCCTGGTTAAGTCATCATAAGTTTATGCTTTGGCAATAAATTTTTTTTAAGTCATATTAAATCTTCCTATGTCTAATTGCTAGGAGATTTTTGGTATGTTTAAGGTAGGATGATTGATGAAAGAGCCCAAAGACTAGCTTTCTCTGTGGTATCCAGTTATACATAGCAGCTTCTCTTATACGGAGTTGGACATGATTTAAAGAACTTAGCTAGGAATTATTCATTTAACCTAAGGTTTTCTCATAATGCCATCATTGGAAAAGTATGATCAAATTCTTCTATTATGAAGAATTGGTCTATGTGCCTCTAGTAATCACTATAAATGTTTGTAAGGATAAAATGACTAATTGCATCAGTAGGAGAGAATCAACTTTGAGTTCTTCAAAGATTATATTCCTCTATTCATAATTTTTAAGGATTGTGTG
The DNA here is from genome assembly GCA_007258455.2 of Sequoia sempervirens. Lineage (NCBI taxonomy): Eukaryota > Viridiplantae > Streptophyta > Pinopsida > Cupressales > Cupressaceae > Sequoia > Sequoia sempervirens. The sequence goes on along the minus strand of VDFB02209007.1, from coordinate 21,423 downwards.
TGAGGAGGTTATCACTACCAAGAAGGGAGGAGACCTTTCCTTGTATTCTTTTATAATTTTCATTATTCTTATTTATTTTACACCTACATTTACAAATACACATACATATGCATTTACTGTTTTCATTTATTTCTCATGTAGTTTAATAGTTTGATTGATTTGATATTATATGTGTTGAAGACTTAAGAATTTCAATTACATTAATTTATAGATATGTTGTATCTATAACACTACAAAACCATAAGCTCTTTGCATTTACACTTACATTTAGAAATACACATTTATATACATAGATATAGATTTCTTTAATGATATGTTGCATTTATTGTTCTAGGAGAGCATCCAGTAATTGCATTTACATTTATATTTAAAAATACATATACATATATATATATAAATATATATATATATAATTATATATATGTGTGTGTGTGTATGTATATCATTTATACTCAGTGTTTAGAAACAACCCATTAGGTCTGTACATGGATAAAAATTCATAAAATCAGATCTCCCATACATGTTTTGTTGAAACCTACATGCTATTCATGCATCCTACAATTACAACAATATCCACGGGGCCTCTTACACAAGCTACAATAATCACAAAAAGTGTAAGAGCCACTTTATATCATGTTTGGACTACAAAACCTTGAAAAATAGGGTAACTAAGATTATGATTTGTTGGTGAGCTGTATGGACAAAATCATTAGCACTAGCTCATTCTTGGAGTCTTTTGAAAGAGAAGTGAATCAAGTGGCAGTTAAGTACAAACCTTATAGTGTCAAGGTGAATGAGGTGAACAATTTTGATTGGACAACTAATGAAGAGTACAAGGCGGTCCAATTGGCTGGTTATACGTGTGCTTTTTAGCCCGATGCTTATTTGCTCCTTCTTTTTCTATAAGAAGGATTTCAAGGCCAGAAGTACGAGTTAGCAAGTTAGATATTTTTGTTCAAGTCTAGATGAAGTTGTAGAGAAAATTTTAAAGTCTAATGGTTTTAGGGAAAATGCAATTTAGGTTTTGAGTCATTCTGTAGTAGGTTTTGAATTCATGGGGATTTGATGTTTTATGACAGTACTGGCATTTGAATTAATATGATTAATTCAAACTCATGTCTCTCCATTGTACAAGCATATCTGAATTTTGAATAAAATGATCAAGGGTTGTTTCATTCATCTCACTGTTGTGGTGTGGATGGTTCTTGTTTTAGGTTTAATTCAAGGAATTAATTAAAATGCTTGAATGGGATTGTAGGTGGATATGTTATGTATAAGGTATTTTATTTTTTCTATCTTATCTTATACCATTTTATGAGAATGGGGGTGCCAATGTACAAGAAGATCTTTCGAAACTAGGCATGAAAATTGAAGGTTAAAGAGAATGGGGGTGCCAAACTTACAGTACTCATTGTGCCTTGGTCATCTATTTTCTGTGAGTTCCCTCAACCTCGTCCTTGGTGCTGGTATTGACCTTGTTTTCACTCCTCCAAACTCTTCCTCGGCGCTAATATTGACCTTGTTTTCACTCCTCCAAACTCTTCGTCGATGCTGGTATTGACCTTGTTTTAATTCCAAACTCTTCCTCGGCATTGGTATTGACCTTGTTTTCACTCCTCCAAACTCTTCCTCGGCGCTGGCATTGACCTTGTTTTCACTACTTCAAACTCTTCCTCGGCGCTGGCATTGATCTTTCACTTCTCCCATTTGATGAGGTACAACCTGGTTTCATAGCTATTACAGTATGTTAATTAAGTTCAAAATATTGGCACCATTTAGCTAGGTTTTAGTATTCTACAATATAGTTAAGTATATATTAGCTATATTTTACATAATAAATAACATAATTATTCAACTTATTATAATTAGATATTATATTCTTTAACAAAATTATTAAATACATATAAAATTATTATAATTAATAATTAATAATAATTATATTTTTATATAATACAAAATATAATTAATATAATATATATTTAATTTAATAGTAATATATATTAATATGAGAGAGAGAAACTAAATTTTGATTGGTTGTTTCATGTCAACAATCCAAGGATGGCATGTGTCCTTGGGGAGTTATGCTCAAGGTAGCATGCCATTTGATTAAAGATATGATAGTTCTCCTTTAAGAATCTTCAATCTACCCATTTCAGACTTAAGGAGACAAAGATAAATATAGGGAAGAAAATATAGAGAGAGAGGGAGATAGTGACAAACATACAAATAAAAAGGGAGACAAAGAGATAGAGAGAGGTAGAGAGATAAAGAGATAAGGATGAATAGATAGAGATATAGGGAGAGTGATTGATATATCTCTCCCTGTCGTTCTCTATATCTAGCACTATCTATGTCACTCTCGCCTCTTTCCCCCTCTATCTATTGAGTTATCTTTCTCTCTCCCCGCTTTCTCTCTCATTCACTCCATCTCTCCCTCCATCTCTCCTACTCTATATCTCTATCTCTATTTCTCTTTTTATCTCCATCTTACTCCTCTCTATATACCCGAGAGTAATTAGGAGGTGGAGGGTGGGCTTAAGGGAGGGAGAGAGGGCAGAAGGGAGAGAGTGAGAGAGGGTGGGAGAGGGTGGGAGAGAGGGTGGGAGAGGGTGGGAGAGAGGGTGGAAAAGAGTGGGAGAGAGTGGGGGAGAGAGGTAGGAAGAGAGTGGGAGAGAATGGGAGAGATTGGTAGAGGGAGGGAGAGAGTAGAGGGAGTGGGGGAGAGTGTGAGAGGGTGGGAGAGAGGGTGGGAGAGAGTGGGAGAGAGAGGAGGGAGGGAGGAAGAAAGTGGGAGAGAATGGGAGAGAGTGGGAGGGAGGTAGGAAGAAGGTGGGAGAGAGTGGGAGAGGGTGCAAGAGAATGGGAGAGAGTGGGAGAGTGGGAGATAGGGAGGGAGAGAGTAGGAGAGAGTGGGAGAGGGTGTGAGAGAGAAGGAGAGAGTAGGAGAGAGCGTGGGAGAGTGGAGAGAGTAAAAAAGTGTGGCTACATAGGGTTTCTATACATAGTATTTGTAGGAGAATGGTATCTCTATTTTGAATTATTCTAAACCTTGTTTCTATGTAGTGGTTTTTAAATTAATTTTGTTGTTATACTCTATAATTAATAGTTTATATATTATACTCTCTCTATACATGATTTTTATCAAGATTGGGAACACTAATAGAACCTTCATTTATTTTTTTAAAAAGACTAAGAAATGTATGAAAATTTGACAACATGAAAACCATGAAAATAAAAGTGAAAATAAAAATTTAACATAATAAAAATGGCCAATCATGTGCCAAAAATGAAAAGAACCATTTGTTGTTACTCTAATATTTCAACCACATACTAAATTACCAAGTGCATTTTATAAATGTATCATGCAAGGAGCACAATATTGGGAATCAATGTGAATGGTTCTCATCAAGAAATTAGACAAGCTTTGAGATTGAAGGACCCAAGCTCTTTGTAGGTTTTCATTGAAGATTTAATTATCCACTAATAGGAACAATAAGAAAATAGATAAATGTGAAAATAAGATTCAACTATTGGTCCATTTTTGTTCAATATATTAGTCCATATGTGTTATTTTTATAAAATAGAACACTCACAACAAAAATTTGAAGATCCATCACTACCCATAACCCTAAACCCTTAACCCTTAACCCTTAAACCCCAAACCCCTAAACCCTCTACCCTCTCTCTCTCTCTCAAGTCTCTTGCTCTTACCCCCTTTCCCTCTCTCAGGTCTCTCTCTCAAGTCTCTCCCTCCTACCCCTTCTCCCTCTCTTAGGTATTTCTCTCACTCACTCACTCCCTCTCTTAGGTATTTCTCTCCCTCCTACCTCCTCAACCATAAACCCTTAAACCTTCTATCCTCTACCCTCAACACTCTTCCCCTCCCCCTTCCCCCTCCTATTTCTCTCTCTCTCTCAAGGGGAGAGACTTGAGAGTGAGAGAGAGAGGGAGGGAGTGGGAGAGAGATACAAGAAGTGAGGGTTAAGGGTAGAGGGTAGAGGGTTTATTAAGGGTTAAGGGTTTAGGGTTAAGGGGAGAGAGATAGAGGGAGTGAGTGAGTGAGAGAGAGACCTAAGGGAGGGAGAGGGGGTAGGATATTGAAGATAATTGAGAGAGAGAGAGAGGGAGGGAGTGGGAGATAGATAGGAGGGAGGGTTAAGGGTACAGGGTAGATGGTTTAAGGGTTTATACATTGCTACCCCAATTGTTGTACATATAAGAACAATATGTTTTCACTATGATGACAACACTTGTTTCAATCAGTGTCTTATTTTATTAAATGACCATTTTATTTTTTAAATGATATACTTATAGTGGAGAGTTGTGATATTTTATTTGAAACAAAAAAAATACTTATTTCACTTCTTCATGAAATATGTCACTTCTTTATGAGTAATGAGAGAGGGGAAGGGGAGAGAGAGAGAGGAATGGTTGTCACTGAATCTTGGCTCACCCAAATAGATGATCATTGCACTAAGATGTACATATTCAATCAAAAGTTAAAATTCATAAAACTCAGACTAAAAGAGTGGAATATCCAAGTCTTTAGAAACCCTTTCAAAGAAAGGATCCCCTTGAAAGTAGAATGGCTAAGATCCAAAAAGACCTCTCAAATGATTTTTCTTACATCCTAATAGAAGAAGAGAGGAATCTCATAATTCAATTGGATGGTGTCTATAGTTTTAAATAAATCTATTGGAGAATAAAATCAAGGATTAAATGACTTAAATAAGGTGTAAAACCAAGTTTTTTCATTTAAAATGCAAAATTAGAAGGCAAAGAAAAATAATATGAAGATTGAAGATGGAAAGAGGGAGGGAGTGGGAGAGAGATATGGGGTAGAGGGTTAAATATAGAGGGTAGAGGGTTTAAGGGTTTAGAGTTTAAGGGTATGGAGGGTTGAGAGATAGAGGGAGTGAATGAGTGAGTGAGAGAAAGACCTAAGAGAGGGAGAAGGGGTAGGAGGGCAAGACTTGAGATAGAGTGAATGAGTGAGAGAGAGACCTCAGAGAGGGAGTGGTGCTAGTAGAGAGAGACTTGAGAGAGATAGAGGGAGGGAGGGTTAATGGTAGAGGGTAGATGGTTTAAGGGTTTAAGGTTAAGGGTGGAGGGGATAGAGATAGAGGGATTGAGTGAGTGAGAGAGAGACCTAAGAGAGGGAGAGGGGGTAGGGTATTGAAGATAGTTGATAGAGATAGAGAGAGGGAGGGAGTGGGAGATAGAAAAACCTAAGATAGGGAGTGAGTGAGTGAGAGAAAGACCTAAGAGAGGTAGAAGGGGTAGGAGGGAGAGACTTGAGAGAGAGACCTGAGAGAGGGAGAAGGGGTAGGAGGGAGAGACTTGAGAGAGAGAGAGGGTAGAGGGTTTAAGGGTTTGGGGTTTAAGGGTTAAGGGTTAATGGTTTAGGGTTTAGGGTTGTGGGTAGTGATGGAACTTCAAAGTTTTGTTGTGAGTGTTCTATTTTATAAAAACAACATATGGAATAATAGTTGAACACAAAAAATCTATTTGTTGTTATAAAAACAACACATAATGATTTAAAAGACAACTTATATTGAACAAAAATGGACCAATAGTTGAACACTATAACTTTTTGAAAATCCTTCACATTTAATGGGAAAATACATGTTATTTATTGTGCTCACCTTTTATATTTGTAATAGGAAAAACTATTCATTTAAAATTATCCAATGCTTGTACTGATGGAACTTCAAATTTTGTTCCTAATGTTTCATTCATGCCCTACCTTATGTCACTGGTCTTTCATTGTGTTGGAAAATTTCTTAGGGCTAGGGTTTTAGCTTTTTCTTCATCTTAAACCCTTGTGTTTACGTAATGCCTTGGTCAAGATTTATTTCACTGTTACCTTTTTTGAAAGCTTTTAAAAAAATATTATGCCCATCATTCCGTCTAGGCCTGGTCCCTTTGATCTTAATATTTTATTTCCTCTGCATTTTTTATTTTCCTAAGTCCTGGTTGGCCCTGTGCTGAATAGTTTTTAAAAAACTTATGTCATTGTTTTCCATCCACCTAGTAAAGTCCCCTTGCCCTTTAATGAATGTTTTATTTTTTAGAAGGATGAAATTTGCGTTACTATTGATCAAAATTCCTTCAAGATCAATGGTTGCCCACCATCCCATGATTGAGAATTGTAGGATGGCGATATCGCGGGCGGGCGACACATGTCCCATTTGCAGATCAAATTTGCGCGACTGTTCATCAATTATCCTTTGATCTAAGTCATTCCCCACCATCTCGCGATGGTTCTTTGGTTGATTGCGAAATCACGAGTGGCTACCACATGGACTGTACAAGGTGGGGCCTGAGGAAATTTTCCATCCACCTAGTAATGTCCCCTTTCCCTTTAATGAATGTTTTATTTTTTAGAAGGATGAAATTTGCACTACTGTCAATCAAAATTCCTTCAAGATCAACAGTTGCCCGCCATCCTGTGATCGAGAATTGTAGGATGACGATATCGTGAGTGAGCAACATGTGTCATATTAGAGAGACATCTCACATATTAAACTTTTCTTTACCGAAAATCTTCATTCATCATGAGTCACTGTGACAAATTGGTTCTCTTGCTGATGTATTGCTTTATCTTATGTGGGTCGCCATAACATACCAACATTGGAGAGACCTCATACAGAGTGCACTTTGTTTTATCGAAAGACTTTATCCATCTTTTGTGTCACTAAGAAAATCCAATTTTCATCCCAAAAAAGTCCTCATTGTGTTATCGGCAAGATCGAAGGTCACTCGTCGAGACATTACTTTGAAAGCCTCAACTCTTACCGATATGCATCCTCCCGCCACCAGTCGGTGTGAAAATTTATATTTGCTATGACCTCACACTAGAAGCAATATGTTTGGCTGAAGAAACCATCCATGTGTTGTTTGGTAAGACTCTCCTCGAGAACATGCTGATGAAAACCCCATGTTGACAAGACATAACAACCTCACCAAGATCACATTACAATATCGCCAAGCTCTCACCAATGAACCTCCACATGCATTAGTTGGGGAGACAATTCAAAATTGATGAGACACTATCCCAACGACCAAACTCCTGCCGATAGGTTCCTCCTTGATCACCGAAACCACGTGAAAGTCATGCCCATAGAAACCTATAGGTGAATGCTGATTGTTGTAACAATGAACAAGTCTTGCTGATCACCTGCATCAAACATATGTTAACACATAGGAAACATGGGTTGGGGAGACCTAGACAGACCTATGCCGATATGGACCACAACATGAAAAATGCATGACTCGATGGATTCTATGGGGTCACACGACCAAAATATGGGTAAAAATATCATAAAATGAGGAAAATGTGCCTAAGGTAGGACTCAAATGGAGACTCAGGGGGATGAAAGATATGTAAAAATCATCAAATTTTTATAGTTCCAACATGACGGAGGAAGAGAGTGGGAGAGAGTGTGGGAGAGTGGGTGAGAGGGTGGGAGAGAGGGTGTGAGAGTGGGAGAGGGTGGGAGAGGGTGCGAGAGAGTGGGAGAGGGTGGGAGAGAAGGAGGGAGGGATGAAGAGAGTGGGAGAGGGCGTGAGGGAGAGAGAGAGTGGAGAGAGTATGGGAGTGTGGGAGATAGGGAGGGAGAGAGTTTGGGAGAGTGGGAGAGTGGGAGGGAGAGAGTGTGGGAGAGTGGGAGAGCAAGAGAGAGTGTGGGAGGGTGGGAGAGAGGGTGCGAGAGAGTGGGAGAGGATGGGAGAGGGTGGGAGGGAGGAAGAGTGGGAGAGGGTGGGAGAGGGTAGGAGAGAGGAGGGAGGAAGGAAGAGAGTGGGAGAGAGTGGGAGCGAGTGTGGGAGAGTGGGAGATAGGGAGGGAGAGAGTGGGAGAGAGTAGGAGAGGGTGGGAGAGGGTGTGTGAGAGAGGGAGAGAGTGGGAGAGAGTGGGAGATAGGGAGATAGGAGGAGAGACACGAGAGCGGGAGAGGGAGAGAGTGGGAGAAGGTGGGAGAGGTGGGACAGGGAGAGGGCTGGGAGAGAGTGTGAGAGAGAGTGGGAGAGGGTGGAAAAGGTGAGAGAGTGGGAGAAGGTGGGGAGAGAGGCTGAGAGAGGGTGGGGAGAAGGTGGGAGAAGGTGGGAGAGGTGGGGAGAGGGTGGGAGAGGGTGGAAGAGAGCTGGGAGAGAGTGGAGAAGGTGGAAGAATCCTGAGTTCAAGAATTTTTCGTGATTCCGGAAGAAGAAGTTAAGGCATCATTACAAAAATTTTCCTTCAGTGAAGAATATGAGACCTTGGAAACTTGGGCATTGGCTCCACGAGGAAGAAAACCAAATATTGCTAATATTAATCCAAATTTCAAAGGAGGATTAATAATAAAGAGGGCTTCAGAGACTACAACAACCGAAGCCACTAGTTTAACTGTGAATGTGGCCAAGTTGGCCCAAAAGACTGCTGAAAGGGAGGAGGCTAAAAGAAAGAGTCTAATGGAGAAGTATAACATTTTAGTTGAAGAATATAGTAAAATGCAACAGAGGAATGTTGAGCTGCAAACTGAAGTAGAAAGGTTCAAGTATAGACATACTGGGGAAACATCCAATGCTCCAGGAACTAGCACATCACCTCCCACAACAGGGTCAATGCCTCCTGCTTCTCCAAATGTTTCTACACCAGGGTCTCCCATTCAAAATCCTGCTCTTACCCCTCCTCTAGAACAAGTTGATGAAGAAACAAAGTGCTCTATTGATCCAACAAAAAGGCAGCTCATGGGGAAAATTGATTAATTATAGACATCACTAAGGGTAAAAGAGGACGGTTTTCTTTAAAAAAAAGAAATTGTTACTCTTGTTTTGGAGCATTTAAATGAAAAAGTGGATAATAAACTACCCTCTATACATTCTTTGTATTCTTTGCTATTTGAAGCAATAAATAATATTGATAGGGATCAGGGGATAGTGATTCCAATAATTCAAAGTTGGATCCCTAGGGAAAATAATCTAGATGTTATGAATAAAGCCTCAAGGTTTGATGTAAATAACAGGCCCCAATCATTGAAGCCTACTTATATATTAGTTAAATCATTGCAAGGTTTTCAGACCTTACCAAATGATCTAAGTAGGAAGATTAGGAATTGGTAAAGAACTTCAATGATTGGAGTAACACACTGTTACCTGATATAACTGATGAGTAGGGGGAATCAAAACACTCCAACAATGGCAGGATCAAGCAAGTAAGTCATCAATAATCAAATTAAAATAATTTGTGATGACTCAAATGATGATTTGTTGGTAAATTGTATGGATAAGATTATTGGCACTGGCTCATTTTTGGAATCTTTTGAAAGAGATGCTAATCAGGTAGCGGTAAAGTATTTGCCTTATAGTACAAAGGTAAAAGAGGTGATTAATTTTGACTGGCCAACTGATGAAGAATACCAGACGTGGGTGGCTAAGTATTTGAATGATAATGAGTAAAAAGAGTGGGCTATCGATAGGTGGCAAATTAGATGTTGTGGTTATAGTGTTTCTAGTTTTGTATGGATGACTTTCTTGGCATGGGTTTTGTGTGGTTTTTTGTTATTGCATCAACCTTCCTTCGTCGACATGATGAACGAGAATATGCTCCAAGATGATTGTTGTTGTAACAATTTTTGAAAAAGAATATTTTTCAAGGTGGTGGCTATTGTAACAAATTTTGGAATATCACTAGGTGCTCCAATTGACTGGTGACAGGTGTACTTTCTAGCCTGGTGTTTGTTTGCTCCTTGATTTTCTATAAGAAGGATTTCAAGGCCAGAAGTATGGGTTAGCAAGTTAGATAATTTTTGTCGAGTCTAGGTGAAGTTGTAGAGCAAATTGTAAAGTCCGATGGTTTTAGAGAAATACAATTTAGGTTTTGAGTCATTATGTAACAGGTTTTGAGTTCATAGAGATTTAATTTTGTATAACAGTACTAGCATTTGAGTTAAAATGAAAATTCGAGCTCATGTCTCTCCATTGTACGTGCTTATCTAAACTTTCAATGAAATAACTAAGGGTTATTTTATCCATCTCACTGTTGTGGTGTGTATGATTCTATTTTAGCTTTAATTCAAGGAATTAATCAAAATGCTTAATGGGATTATAGGCGGATATGTGTTGTATAAGGATTTGATAAGTAGTCCTGGGTTAGAATGCACATTGATGAAATTGTAATGCAATATTGTCAGGGATCTTATATGTGATGTATTAAATTTGTTATAAACCTCTAGATACTTATGAATTTGACTCCTGTAATGGATATATGGCACTGATCTAAGTTGTAATTATTTGTGTAGTTCAGTATTTGTTTGTCTTTTCCTATAGCTTGCTACAAATTGCAAATCATTGACTATCTTATACAATTGATTGTTTTTAGTTATCTCATGCTCTAGATAGTTGATATTGTCTATGAACAACCAATTCTAGTTGATATTATCTTATCGTGTGGAGCTATTAAGTGAGATCATCTGCTATTGTTAATGTTGTTTATAATAATGGTGCAAAGGTTGTAAACACATTAAGGGATCACCCTCCCGGGTCTTGCAGAGCCCGAAGTGTATGAGGCTTTTAAAGTCCTCGTCAGTTGGTCTAAGTCCTTCGAGCTGCCTTCAATTGGAATTGGCAATTCCATAGGTATATTAGAAGACAAACCTGGTTACATTGTAAAAGAACCAACATACACATCAACCATTGAACAACCAATTCTTACAACTGACTTTTAATCTTTTATGATCACATGAAACATAAAACACACTAATTTCAAGGTTGTTAACATCACTATTGAAATGTTTTTATTTTTTTACCTTTCAAACATTAAAAAGTACATAATTAAATTAATCATGTAATGGCATAAAAATTAAAAACATCATGAATTAATTATGTAACCACATAAGTCAACTATAATTCTATCAAGAAATTAATATCAAATAGATAATATAATCGCATAACTTATACATTTCAATGTCATTGATCTTCTTCTTCATCCAACTCTTTGTCTCAGATCATCCGATCCGTGATTCGACATTGTAAGGATTGGTCATATCATCATCATTGTCATCAATACCGCTTTGATAATGTCATCATCCAATAACGCACGTCATCTTCATGAACATTAACTCCTACATCATCATCATGTTCCTCCTCTTTGACATCTTCGGTTGCGGACATCATCAACTAACCGTTGATCCCGATCATCATCATCTACATCATCTTCTAGTTCTTTTGGTATCTTCTTCTTCCACCACATTATACTTTACCCAATCTTCCTCCTCTTTGATCATGTCTAACAAAAAATGACCAACCCGGCCACTTGAACCTCGAGTAAAAATACCTAATCACATTGGTTTGAAGAACATAGCCTATTTCCAGCTCACTCAATCAACCTTGTATTAACAATGGTAAATCCATTATCATGTTCAATAATAGTTCTCTCAAGATCATTTTCATTCAATCGTAGCTTGTAACATAGGACGATGAACAAAATTAATCTAAAGGACTTAAAGTTAGATTCCAAGTATATCATCCAAAAAATCCCATAGCATCGATTTTCCGAGACTTCGATGTATGTCAATTTCTAGATGAAACATCGATTAGTCACCTAAAAGATCAGATTTATAATTCAGAATCACAAGTTTTCCGTCATCCAACATTTTGATTCAAAAATTTGTTGAACCATTGCAATCAATATAGCTTGTGGTGTTTCAATCATCATGTCAACATGTGTACCATTGCACATCGGCCATTGATAAACATATTTTATTCCCTTGGCTGAATGTATGCAAAGAAAACAACTTCAAGATATACACAATACAACATAATTTGAAAATAATTAAACATGTAAGGATTAATCATATTTTATAACGCTTTCTGTTTATCTCTTAAACCATATGCTAAATCAATTTCCCTTTGTGTAACATTGGAATCTCCATTACGATGAGCTTCTTTAACCAATGAAGCCACACCTTCCCATGTTAATGTGCGACCAGATTGTTGACATCATTCAATCCATACCGTCATCCAATCAAGATTTTTAGCGATGTACAAATGTAGTGAATCCCACTCTCGACCAACTGTAGCAAAATAAATTGAAATTCACAAATGGTGTATAATTAGTTAAATCCCATAGTATACGACCTTAATTTATAATTGATGCATATTGAAGATTAAAAATTAAATAAGTACAATATACATAAAAACCATATGTAAAATTCATTCCAATTTATCTCCATGATCATCTTATAATTACCTCTCACTTTCCTCAATCTACCTTTCCCCAATAGGTAATCCCCTTCGAATTTGTTAATGGAGTTGGGATCCCAAATGCGATCTAAATGGATCTTTACTGCAAACGTAGGAAGATATTCACTAATGTCACCATGGTCTGGTATACCATATATCCCTCCATCATAGAACCCTAAGGATGTGCTCTTTGTCTAACCAAAGCCTTCAAAAATTTCAAGTGTCTCTCAACCATCCACATTGACCTTGTGTGTACAGGTCCACACAATTCAATCTTCTGAACTTGGTGTATGAGGTAATGATTTTGTGCATTGAAAAATGTTGAAGGTAGACACTTTTGCATTTCACACATTAGATGAGGAATTTTTCTCTTCCAATAATTTATATCTTCTTTATGGATTTCTTTAGATGATAGCCATCTACAAGTGATTCAAGGCGCAAATATATTAACAATAATATTTAACAAAAAATATATAGTATATATATACCAAAGTGCAAAAACAAAATGGCAATTATAAGATGTATATTAATGAATTGAACAAATCTCGCCATTTCACCTCATGTATTTTCCAAGATCATATATAATGTGCTTGACATTGTTGCCAAATTTGTCTGGGAGAGATAGAGGTAGAATGTACTGCAACAATTATAAAATGATCTTTTCATTATTTTTCCAAAAGTAGTAAAACACAATACACTGAAAATTACATGCATTATACAAGTGTATATAATATACCAGAATAATTACCTTAATGAAGGTATGTCAAATCATGCATTTTCATCCCCGAACCAAATTCAATCTTTGTTATTATATTGTTTATGTTTGCAGAAACTGGAAATCAAATTTTTTGCATGACTTCTTTTATAGCATTGCTTTGTTGCTTTGTTAATAACCGAGGAAGGGCACTTATATTAATTTGGTCTCCATCACTATTTAATTGAATAACATTTTTCATTGCATGATTGGCTTCTTGAATGTCACTACAAATTTTGACAATTTTTTTCTTTGTCATGCCTTCCATCCAATATTTTCCATAGTTTCTATTATATTCTTCTCGATATGCATTGTATCAAACAAATGCACAATTTAGTCAAGCCATAGTAGGGCAACCTACTAAATTGTCTGGGATAACTTTTCAGTCCCTGTGGAAGCTAGCCATTAATGCCTTGATGACCTTCATGAAGCATATAAGTTAAACAAATTAACGACAATCATTGTCAATTACAACATGAGTAAACACAACACAATATAAAAATATAAATTCAAAACATATTATATATGATAGATAAAGAATTTGATTCGATGTATAACCTTGATGATTAATTCTATTATATTCCAAATTCTATAGGTGAGGTGACATTCTTTGTGGTTTTGATGTAGTCTCATCTTTCCCATTGAAAAGATGTTTTTCAGTAGTTTGATACTTATGATTTCTATGGAGGAAGTGCCTATACTCGTCAAACACCTGCTTTCCTAAACTTGTTGAATGACGAGATTTCATCTTTGGACCACAAATTGGACATGCAAATTTTCCCTTTGTTTGAAGACCTGCAAGATGATATATAATTGGATTAAATATGTCAATTTTTATAATTATATATAATGAATAGATTATTTTTAAAACATTCATGATATCTACTTCATCAAATTAAATATTGTTAAAGTGCAGTCGAACGTTATAACATACCACAAAAATGTGTTAGCCCTGGGGCATCATGAATTGTCCATACAAGCATTGCATGGAATTGAAATTGTCTTTGTCCTATTGGTCTGGAGACGTCATACATAGTGATTCCATTCCATAACTTTAGTAACTCGTCGATAAGAGGCTCAATATATACATTCATAACTTTAACTTGGTACTTACCTAGTTGAATGAACATAAATATTACATAATTATTATAACCATTTTACTGCAATATATATAAATTAATGTACATGACTATTGAATGAAAAAAAAATATAAGTCATTATGCAACAAATAAGACAAATGAGATGCTACTAATGCTAAAGAAAATTGATGTAAAGAAATACCTGGAACAATCATTGACAACATTATGTGCTCCCTCTTTATTGACATCCATGGAGGAATGTTATTGTTGATAACAAAAATAGGCCACACTGAGTAAATAGATCTTAGCTCTCCAAATGGATTGACACCGTCTGCTCCTAATGAAAGCCTGAGATTACAAGGTTCTTCTTTAAAGTGTGTCCATTTTTCCTCCATGTCCATAAATGTAGAACCATATGTAGGCATTCAAAAAATGTCATCTCCACTTCTATTCTATGCATGGCAATCCATCAATTGCATTAAGCTTAAACACTAAATAATCGTTATATACGTGGAATAATAGGAATATAATGAAGAACCTTGTGAGGCACCTTTTTTGTTAGTTGATCTATTCGATATCTACTGATATGACATGCTGGGCATTCTGTTGCAAATTCTTATTTTTTATGATATATAATATGATCATTGGGACATGCATCTATTGCTTGATACTCCATTCTGATATCTTTCATAATGGCACATAAATCTTAGTATGAACAAGGTAAAATATTTGATAGTGGTAACAAAAATTCACCAATCAATCTACAACAAAAAATAATTTGTTCATATAAAAAATATTAATGGTAAATATTTCATCCTTTATTTACTAGTGATGAACTAACAACAATTAAAATAGATGAAAAAAGATGACATATATGACATACCTTAACATCCGTGAGATTACTATGTTTGATAAACCATTCATAACCTTAAAGTTCAACAACAACAATACAACAGAGAGAAGAGTTGTGTCAGATCCTTCATAAAGGGGCTCGTATGCCTTGTCAAGTACAAGTAAATCATGAACATCATCAAAGTCATCTTGATCATCATGATCAGCTTTGCCACTAAATGTGGCATGGATCAATGTATTCGTACCATCATCTTGAAATATGTTTTCTAGTGCATGATTATCTTCTTCCATAGGATCATTAACTTCATCTTTGATATTCATAGCTCTATGTTCACCCACTTGCAAAACAACATTCTCTGTGCCATGATAATCCATATCATCTGCCTTAGGACACTCGATCTTTATAATAATGATAGACACAAATAAACCATGATCATGATCAAGTGATTATATATATATATATAATGTTAAAACAATATAAACATTTACAAATTCAATCAATATAAACACATATAATGAACAACTTACCAATGGATGATAATCATGCCCCTTCATCATGACCACATGTTTCCTACAATGTTTCTCAAATTAAGCAGATTAAAAGTCATCTCATCTTTAAGCCCTTTCAATTATTGCAAGGACAATAACATTTCCCATCACCCTTTCTTTTCAATTTAGCCCACAATCTATCAAGTGTCTCTTCATTTTGTTTTGGACTAATATTATCTGACATGATTTTTCTTTACTAAGCTTGACTATTTAGATCTTCAAAAAATATCAAACTCACACTCCAATAATTTTTATTCATAGATAGGTAACATAATCTAATAATTTTGATATTTTACACCAAAAAAATTTGGCCTGCAACCACCCTTGCAAAAGAGAAGATAATCTGAAGTTAATGACCCCAAAAAACACTTTACAATGCTAATTCCAAAACTTATTAAATTATAATTTTACTTTGATTTCCAACCGTTAAGACTCCTAAAATCAGAATATTGAACTTGATCACAAAATTCCTACAACAATGGAGGTAGTGAGCTAGTAAGAGCAAGTGACCCATTCCTAAGGAGCAACAAGTCAGAATTATCATTGCTAATGTCAATACGGATTTATCCTTTTAGTTAAAGATGCAATGTCTCACTTCTTATGATGAGCTTATCCCTAGGGTCCTCAACATTGAGAGAGCCCTAATAAAAAACAATGAGCATGATTAGGGTACAAATCCTAGGCCTCCGTAGAAACATAAACAATAACTATAGCGGATTAGTGAGGTTGCAATACCAGAAAGATTGGGAGATTGTAGGTAATAACAAAATCTTGCAATCTAAAGATTGTAGCCAATAACAAGCACACTATGTAGCTTAGTGAGATTTGTAAATGCAATCTACAGTAAGAAGAATGACAATCACTTGAGATGTGATAGTCAAAAACAGGCTAAGCAGTGACAAGATAATAAAGCTCAAACCTTGCATAGTAAAGTGGAGATTTTAACAGTGAGTTTCCTTACCCCCTTGCTGACCTTAAGGGTTTTTCAAATGCTTTTGATAGTGTTAGACAAGGAAAATTCAATCAGGGAATGACTGTCCAAATGAAGTAACAGTGGTAATCATAGGTTCAATGTTTATTCTTAGCCATTAATATTGTATAATGGAGGTAGTAGATTGCATGTTTGAGCAGTGTTTTGAGACTCACCAAAGATGGGAGAATAGTGAATAATACCTTGTGGACTGTGAAATAGTGTCAATAAGGTTGAAGGATCTTAAGAACTACAATACCATGAAACAATGAGTCCCCTATAGTAAGTAGGCAGTCTATAGGGCATAGTTTGATTCTGTGAAGCGATGCTCATGAAAGGAATCTTCAAGTGATAGTGAGTGAGCTATTTGAGATTGCAGCTTTGAGGGTGCAATACCCAGCCTTTAAAGGAAGTTAGCAAAGCAATAAATGTGCAAGAAAATAGAATCGTACACAACAAACAATTCACAATATTATCTTCCATAATGCCTTGAGTTTGAAGACAAAAATCTCATTGTATCTTCATGATGAAAGTGGTGACCTTAATGGTCAATCATTGGCAACCATGATTTTAAAACATGCTATTGTGCTTATGGAGGCAATATTTTAAGCAAGGCAGTGAGTGGTGGTTTGGAACAATGGCAGGTATGAAGGACTTGCTTTATATGCATACTATGTAGTCTAGCTTAAGACATCGTTCTTAGAAGAGATTGAAGGTGGATTATGGAACTCAAGGGTTACCATGAAAAGGATTAAAGCAAAGACTGAGATCTATTTAAAAGCCATGGTCATGAAGATATTAAAGATGTCACATGCAAAACCTAGTAGCCGGAGTAATGAATACAGTGCTAAAGAGGATAGTGTGCTTGGGACAGATTTAGGAGATCTCCACATTATCTAATTACAGGGAAATACAGATTTATTTATTTTTTTAATTAAAATAAATCATTCTAAACCCTATATAGGATACATTGATACTTCAAAAGCCTCTGAAGGAATTTCAGATTATGCAAATATATGTCAAGTAACATTCATAAGGTTTAGAAAATCTTGATCACTCTCTAGAATAGCCCATTAAACATGGGTTATGCTTGAATGCACTACATAATTGATATAACACAACCACTCTGCATATCAACCAGAGTTATAGGCTCTTTATTGCAGCAAGAGGTAACCACTCTTCGATCATGCTATAATTACATCCTAACCTATTAAACTTGAGACAACCTGAATGCACCCAATGATGACTGACACCTACATTATACAACCTGAATTAGCTACATTATATTTGTGCCTCCATTTCTATCACAACATAGCCACATTAAACTTGGGTCACACATGAATGCATCCTGTATTTGTTATAGCACAACTGTGCCACATGACTAATAGAGTTATGGATCACATAATTACAGTTAGAAGAATCTGATCCTCGGTTGTGATCTTATGGTGATTCCACACAACAAAATCTGGACATGAAATTCTCAAAACCCTTAACCTCTAAAAATAAAATCTGATGAGATGTTGCTTTAAAACATGATTTTCAAACCTAGAACTACAAATCTGACTTCACAACTAAATTCTATAAAAAGACAATGACTACCCTCAACCTGGTGATATCTTCTTGACTTTTTTCTTATTTTTCCCAAGAAAATCATCCTTAGTTCTCCACAAATTTTCTCAAGTAGAGCACAACACTGTCGCAATAAATCAGGCGTGAACTCACTTTTCTTTATGTTGGCCACAATTTGATTTTTTTTTTAATTTTTCATGTTTGTCAAAAATTTGACAAAAATAGTAGCCGACATTTTGAGGAACCCTAGGTTCGTCAAAATTTTGATGAACGTTGGGGATAAACTTTCAAAAAATTGGAAATTACACATCAAATTTTACAAGCACCCGACGAACATCAAATTTTACATATTTTGTCAAATAGTTTCATCGTATTTTGCAGTCAAATGTATTAGTGTGTTAATGCACCATCTGGCAGTGAACACATTCCAGAACATGTGTCAAGACATGTACCTAGGGATGCAGAGGCCACTAGTACTGGTGATGTTTTAGCAGCATTTCCTAGATCTTCCTGTATTACTAGTATGAGAACAATGGTGGTCACACTTGTGGTGGCCAAGGATTTTGTTCCCATAAAGATAGAGAGGGTCCCAGGTACTTTAAAATGTTTTAATTATTATTATATATAATCCAATTTAAATTTACTTATTGATCGCTCTTTTTAGACTATTGATCCCATGATCATTTTGTAGGAAATGATGTTTTTTATAAACATCTATGTGATATTACATTGGAGCTATTCGGGCCCACCATACGTACATGGTGGAATGCCCAAAATCAAGATTTAAAAGATGAGCTCATTAACCATTTAGTTGTGTTGTTCAGTGATAAAACACTCAACCGAACCAGGATCCTTCAGAAAGCTGGTGCCTATCTAAAGTATGCAAGGGACCAATATAGGTCACATTTAGAGAAGAAAAAAAAGTACGAGAGTCCCCCCATGATTCTGGAGAGGGAGTGGAAGGACCTAGTGTCCGATGGAAAGGAGAAGGCTGAAAAGAAAAAAAGAAAGACGCCACCGGACCAAGGAAGGTATGTGATACTATCAACAATGTAATTATATACTGATTACTCTTTCTTTTTACATAATCTAACTTATTTCAAACTTTTCATAGGCTACCCAACACATCGAAGGAAACAAAGGCAAGACTAGAAAAACATGAGCAACACAAACTTGGCTCTGGTGGTTATATGAGATTAGCCACACAAATTGTAAGTATCAATAAATGAAATATAGTATCCAAATAATAAATTGAAAACAATTTTGGTTTTATCACACCATAGAAGCAAAATTCATGATCTTATGCAAAAATGTGGGGCTTTGAATTCAACAGAGTTCCCATAGAAGATGACCTGAAGATTTCCTTCCAGCAAGGCTATGGAGTTGTGGCTGAATGCCTAAGAGTCTTGACTGGGTAAACACAACCTTCCACTACATTTGACATGCAGGTAAATAAATTCAATAAAGTTTATTTGAAATTGAATACTTGTGCAATCCATAGTAGCATTAATCATTTGGGGAAAAAATTGGCAAACCAAAAGTTCAAGATTTTTTGAAAAAAATAGGAAAAAATGGGGAAAAGATTGGGAAAAAATCAGATTTACAAAAAAACACAAAAAATTGAAGAAAAACAGTTAGAAGCTACTTAAAAAAAAAAAATTATGGCATTTCTAGAGCATACAGACATTGAGAGTAAATAAAATACAAAGTTCAATCCATGAATTATAGAAATATAGATTTTTGTTGGTTATATTCATATCGTTGATTACATTGCATAAAACATACTACAACTGCATAGATATCAGATGGTGATAGTTGTCTATGCTACCACATTTTTCATACATGTCTACCAAAGCATTTTATCAAATAGTTCACTGCCTTGCTGCTATGGCTAAAAGCCTAAAACAGTTGCTTTTGAACAAGTTATTGATGCTTGGAAAAAATCTATCAAAGCATAATAGTAAGCAATAGCATAGACAAGGTAGTGAACTATTTCAAAAAATGCCTCAAAGAAATGTGGTCTCATGGTGATGGAATGCCATGAAAATCCATAGCAATTTGTTTGTCATGGCATTCGTTATGGCATTCCATCACCGTGAGACCACATTTCTTTGAAGCATTTTTTCAAATAGTTCACTACCTTTTCTATGCTACCACATTTTTCATACATGTCTACCAAAGCATTTTATCAAATATTTCAACACCTTCATGCTATGGCTAAAAACCTAAAACAGGTGCTTTCTAACAAGCTATGGATGCCAAAGCATAATAGTAAGCAATAACATAGACAAGGCAGTGAATTGTTTGAATTTTTTTTAAAAAGAAATGCAGTCTCATGGTGATGGAATGTCATGAAAATCCATAGCAATTTGCTTGTCATGGCATTCCATCACCATGAGACTACATTTCTTTGAGACATTTTTTTCAAGCAGTTCACTACCTTGTCTATGCTACTATATTTTTCATACATGTCTACCAAATCATTTTATCAAAAAGTTCATTTCCTTGCTGCTATGGCTAAAAGCCTAAAACAGGTGCTTTCAAACAAGCTATGGATACTTGGAAAAAATCTATCAAAGCATAATAGTAAGCAACAAGCCATGGTCTCATGGTTTTTTTTGCGAGAAAATCAGCTCAATTTTATTGATGTTTTCTTTTGCAGATTTTAAACATGTTTTTTTGGCTATTTTGCAGTTTGAAACAGAAAATAATCATTGACCAAAAAGTCATTGATTTTTTCAAAAAATCGGGGAAAAAATCGTCTAGCTTGCAGATTTTTTAAAAATCGTGATTAATTGGGATTTTTGGCAGATTTATGCTTCTATGGAGAGCAATCTATTCAATACTAATTTCCACCATAAAGTAATTACATGCCTATTTTTTTTAAACATTCAAGCAATGATAATACTACACATGACATTGGAATGCAGCCTGGTGAGGGTGGAGCACAACCTGCAAATGAAGGTCATGGTGTGCATCCCAATACTTTAGAGCATGTAGAGCATGATCAACATGTTGAGCATGATCAGGCTAGAGAAGATCAGGAACATGATGTGCCCCCATCAGGTAAAAAGGACCACTCTAAAGTTATTTTAAACATATTTAATTGCAATAGGTGTATTAATTAATGTAACCTTTCGTGTTTCAACTTTAGAGCATGTAGAGCATGATCAATGTGTTGAGCATGATCAGGCTAGAGAAGATCGGGAACATGATGTTGCCCCATCAAGTAAAGAGGACCACTCTTATGTTCTCGTAAACATATTTAATTTCAATTGGTTTATTAATTAATGTAGCCTTTCATGTTTCAACTGCAGATCAGGATTTAGAGGGTGTTCAACATGTTGAGCATGAATCTATAAAAAAAGTTTAGGAACATGATGTGGACCGATCAAGTAAAGAGAACCACTCTAATGTTCTTTTAATTA
>VDFB02209006.1:0-20277 GCA_007258455.2 Sequoia sempervirens | reverse complement strand
TATTGAAGTTGAATTGGTAGAAGTTGTCAAGGCAACAGATGTAAGGGCTAGCTTGATGGAATTTTTAGGGAGGTCATGATGTTGGAGTGCTCTGAGTTCCACTCGAAAGAAAATCCTCCCCCATTGGTGCTTTCTAAGAGAAGCATGTCTGTGCAGGGCTTCTATACTATGAAAGTAGAATCGCTGGATTTAATCTTGGATGTCAGAAACCTACAATGGCTCCTTATGTCAGTTGTTTGATCTGGCAACCATTAGTTGCTTATGTAGTGTGTTTGTATTTTGAGGAGTAGGGTAAGGACATCCTTCGAATCATGAAAGCTGGAGGAAATTTTTTGAGGCGTTGTAGTTGCAACTGCCTTTGTTGACATGCATGTAGAATGCAGAAGCATAGACAAGGCGCGTGAACTGTTTGATAGAATGCCTCAAAGAAATGTGATCTCAGGGGCGGAGATGATTGCAGGATATGAACGAAGTGTATTTGTTGAAAAGGCTTTAGAAATTTTTGAGTAGATGCATTTGAAGGTGTAAGGCCAAATCCCAACACATTTGCCAGTGTCCTGCCTATGCCAACATGGGCGCTTTGGAGTAGAGTATGTGCACCCGTTAGAGCATGAGTAGACATGCATGCAAAATGTGGAGGCTTCGACAAGGCACATGAACTATTGAAAAATGACAGCACCAAACGAAAAAGAAATTTATGAAACCATGGCTAGTGTCTTACCTCAAGATTGTGCCTCCAAATCGTAATGTTTGTCAACATGCCTGACAACTGAATGGAACTCGTACAACCTCCCCATCAACAAGACAATGATGAGGCCAATTCCAGATTTACAGAGAATTGAAAGTCCCATTTTGGCAGATGTAGGGAGGACGAGGGATGTGGCTTTGGAATCTCGCTTACTCCTCTCAATCACCTTCGCTTCAGAGTTTTTTTAAAACCACGTTTTAATTCTCCCTTTCTCCGGCCATTCTCAGCCCTGCTTCCATATTTCACATTCCCCACCTTTCTCAATCATTCCCTCTCCATTATCTACTCACATCCTGAGGAAATAATGTCCATCTCAACTGCCCCCGAATGTGCCTTTATGGAGGTTGTAGGTTCATCTTTCTCTACACACCATATCATTTCCACATCCTGCAGTCTTCTCATGCCGAAGAATGGGTGGCCATACCTTGACGTGAAAAATGGCATGGGTACCATGCCTTATTAAATGTGTGCTCTCCCCATCCAACTTGTGGTTGCTTTGAATGCGCAGGGAACACTGTTCGTTTACTGGCATCGAACAATTTTCTCGGTGTCAGACATCAAACAAATCCGGTGGATTTCCCACAATGCTCTCCCCATCCAACTTGTGGTTGCTTTGAATGCGCAGGGAACACTATTCATTTTCTGGCATTGGACAATTTTCTCGGCGTCAGACATCAGAAAAATCCGATGGATTTCCCACCCAGAATAGCCTATAGGCTAATTATTTACAAGAGTAGCAACGTCTGCTACCGAGCTAGGATAAATGACTCCAGTAGGAAGAACTGTCTTGCAGTTCCCAAAATCAGTAGCAGTGACGTGGGTGTTGTGGAAATCGATGTGCCCATCCAAATCTAGCATTGTACGAGGCGGACACCCCGTACACATAGGAAAATCACATACAAGATCGTGCAGTTAATAAGGATGGCACCCCCTGCTCACCCCATACTTCCGTCCACCATCCCACATGAATGGAGTAAATGCAGTAAGTACCGGCAGGAAAACTTCTCGGCATCAGACAGGGGAATATGGTGGGAGAGGCCTGAAAAAGTTTCCGGCGTCAGACAATAAGACTTTTCCGGTGGAATTCCCACCTATAATAGTCTATCGGCTAAAATATTTTTCTGTAATCCTCTTATCATATATCAATGACCAGTTTTATACTTATAGTTACTAGTCACAATGCTTTTATTTGCCATTAATTTCTTATAAATATCCTCTATCCAGACGTGATTCAATATTAATTAGATTTCAATATTTTGATTAAATCTATAAAATCATTAATATGAGAGATAATAGTCCTCTCTGATATTTTTCATTGGAAATGACGCTAGATTATTTTTAAAATTCCATCCCATCCCGTGTTAACCAACCTAAAACTTCTACCATTTTCTAATCCTCGGGTTGAGGAACAAATTTGTTCTTTGATCAATGCGCCAACATGGAGATTAAGAGAAGGAAGTTGACTTCCCGTTTAAAGAACACACTTACACAAATAAATATATATTAATATTTAAATTTGGGGTAAAGATCTTATAATATTAACTACTCGTTCATGGTATCAAACTTTTTTTCACAAAAGTAATATTGTTATATCGGTTCATGATTGTAAAGAAAAATAAAAAATCATTCTCATAATTTGTAAATAGATAAAAGTAACTTTTTAAAATGAAAAAAATAAATTAAGATTATTTAATTTTAAGTCTATAGTATGGAACTTGAGATCTCTTTTACTATTAGATTTGGTTATGTAGTGAGATATTTATTTTGAGATGTAAATTGAAATTATAATGATGATTTATTTTGAAGCCTATCATGTGATAAATAATAAATCTATATAGATAGAATGAATATGTTATGTGAAATTGATGTGATATCTTTTGTGATCTAAGAAAAAGTTTACCTATCTTTGTTAATATCTAAAATAGTAATATTGAGATATCAAAGAATACTAAGGAACTTGTTAAATGAAGGTCATATTCTCCTTATTAAACTCTAGGTAGACCAATTCAATAGCTCACTAAAAATATTGAAAAATAAAAACAAAAATGTGCAATATTTCTATTTGCCACTATTTATGGAGATGTTGATGTGGCATTGTATTCCTTGAATGATAACACATAAATTAGAAAATAAGACCTCTTAATAATATCTAATAAGTTAAAATGAATTAGTGCTTGTGTATTTTTATAGTTCACATTTGAAATGTTTCACACTCTAAGTAGGCATCAATGGCTGGTTTGAGGGGGACATCATGGGTCTAATTAATCTTTTGAAACTGAAAAAATCTTACACTACAAAATATTGACAATATATGTAAATGGGTAAATTTAGGATCAAGATTGATTCACAAGGATGTGTGGTGGAATAATCAAACTAGATTCATGGAATGTACTAACTCTTAGTGCAAAAGTATATAGCTTATACATTAATTGTTGTAAAAATTAATCCAATCAAAGTGATTAGAAAACAAAGAGAGCAAATACAATACATATAATTTTCACAATTGCACTTTATCTGACTTTAACTTACTTATAACCTACAATAAAAATACATATTAAAATAAAATAAATTATTACAATCCACCATATAAAACCGAAATACCAACATTTATATAATCTTACTTGTTTCTATTGAAAAAATAATTAAGATAAAGATTATAAAATTATATATATATATATATATCCTGTGATCATGTTTGCTAATATTCAATCTAATAACTTAACAACTTGTTGGCCCTTTTCGTCCATTTCTATCTTCACTCTACCTATTTTGTTCCACGTTATTCAATACACACAATTTACCATTCCAACTGCCTTCTCCCTCCTTCCCTTCAACTAATTATGCCAAAGGCATGTCACTCTTTGAGCTTTTGAAGCTCATTTTTACCATCCACGGTGCGAAAGCACGAAGGCGCTTAGCAAGGTTCTCCATCTCCCAACAACCGTTGATCGTTTCAGTGATCGCATTAACTCTCCTTCCAAAATATCTTTTTGTTATTCTGTTGATATCTTCCTTAGTTTGGTGACCTTCTCTTTTATCAATGACATCCACATATATTTGTGCAGAATCTTTAGGTAAGTCACATTTCTCTCATCGTTAATGGTTTTCAGTCCATATTTTACTGCTTTCCCCGCCACTAATGCTTTCCGCCCCTTTATTGTGAATAGATTGAAGCAGCAACAGTAGACAACTTAGGATTTCCCACAAATTTCCAGCCACCTCTGCCCATTTTCTCTGATTGGAATCATTCATAGGTCAACACAATTTGCGTAGAATCTGTAGGTAAGTAACTTCCCATGATTTCGGTTTACTGTAATTTTTTAAGCTTTCTCTTTGAGGCATTCTATATTTGTGGCTGCTGTAATGTGGTGTTTAAGACCTCAGACTCTTGTAGAAATCTCAATACCCAAGTGGAACAAACTGGTATTTAAAGCCTCCTTGAGCTCCTCACATTTCCTGCACAGTATAGAGAGCACTAACTCAACTATCACCCCCTTGTTTACCCTGCAATGCTGTTGTCCATGGTCGATCCTCACAAGGCAGTGTGCGATTTCAGAGAGTGGGAGAGGTGGGTGCCGTGCCTTTCCAACCAAGGCTACGCCCTTAGCATAGCTAGCTAACGCCTGGGGATTTTTAAAAGGTTTTATTGCAGAATGAAGGATGATGTGCCCTAGTTACTCTCCATTTTATTTTGTTTTGATAAGCATGGTTACCCACTACCTACAGCCATTGGGTTTCTGTGAGTAGAGGATTGAAGGAGCCGGTTATGCATAGTGGCGTAGGAATGATAAGCAACTCTTATTACCTCCTTTAATTTTCTTTTTTCCTGTATCTAAATCTTGTGTCATGTTTTCCCTTTCAATTTGTAGTATGGACGGGGGTGCTATCAAAATGAAGATAATAAGGATCTATTTAAGAGCATCCTTCTCCTTCACTTCATCTCTTGACTGCAACTTGGGCTTAGCCACTTTGATCTTAAGACAATAATTGAGCTCCACCAATTCTTCAATTGACTACTTGAGTGGAATATTTGGTTGGAGAGTGAAGTCCACAAGGGGCTTATGTGGTTTAGGATCTATCTTATTACCATCTTCAAACCATTGTTGTATTCTTTCCTCTCATAGGTTATGCCTATACTTAAACTCACCAGATCAATCATTACATCATCTTTCAAGGACATATGAAGGATTTCAGAGGAGGAATGTCCTCTTTTTCTAGCATATTGCTGCCCAAACTCCCTAGTCTTTCCTTTTATCTCTTCTCAACTTGATTTGGACTATTTGCAACATCTGCATGAGAGAGTAGAGCAATAACCTGTTCCCGAAATGCTTCTTCTTCTCGTTCTTTCCTGACAACAGCCTCTTCCTTCTCCCGTCGAAAACTTTCAAGCTCTTTTTTTATCTCAGAGGGCTCCATAGGAACACCTACTACTCTAGCAATTTCTCGTATTAGGTCATTTGCAAAACCTTGATTGGTCTTATGTTCTCGTAGACCCAATTCAAGTTTATCTATGATCCTAAGTTGAGACTGTGAAGCTTCAAACTCTACATTCTGCATTTCACCATGTAATCTCTTGACATTATCACGAATATCTGCAGACACTTCAGTGCTTGCTAGAGATAAAGAGTGTGAGAGATTTACGAATATCTCGAGTAACCTGTTGGGCCTTTTTTACTATGTCTCGGCAATTAACCAGTAACCAAAACTTAGGCTTGGTTTTGCATGAATTAACTAGTGAATCAACAGCTTTGGCATCATCAGACAGAGACTGCAAAGCCTGCCTTGCATCCTCTGTATCCTTCAAGTCATGCATCCTTAACTCTTCTAAAACAAGTTGTATATCTAAAAGATACTTGGAAAGAACTTTAAAGCTCTCCTTCTCAATAAGACATCTTGTGCAACTACTACAGTTTCTAAGGCTTGTGTTTTCACAAAGGCCAAGAGTGTGCCAATTGGCACAAGTTCCAGAATTAGAGTCATAACAATCCCTTAAAGCTTCTACAGGATAATTTAAACAGTCATGAACTAAAACCAAAAAAACACACAAAGATTAAATGATAACATAGTGTCCAGAAACGAAAGTAGATAATTAAAAATAAATAAATAAATCCACAAGGTGAGTTGTGTCACTAATTGATCAACATATGGTTAGATTTCACAGAGTTTATAAAGTAATTTCAGGCTAGATTAGCTTGTTTATATTCTCATATTTATTTGTGTCAGACCAAGCAAATGTAGTAAATTCTCAAATAGGTGCATCCCATATTATCTTCATAGCTTTGTTGTTACACACGTTTTTAATATGTAGAAATAATTACTATCTAAACCATGGTTTAGTTATTATTTTTTTGGGTAAAACTATAAAAACCTCTGATCCTTGTGCTAGATTCATAAAATCTTTATTGTATTTAATAATTCATCATTCAAATGAAGCAAATATATATTTAAGACCAGAAGTGTGGCTTCCATTGCCAGCCAGAAACATATAATGATAAGATAGCAAAGCTGTTTCAAGATCTATGAATTTTTTTTATTGACTGTTAAAAAAAGAGGATAATAAAAAGATAAAGAGCTTCTTCTCACCCAATTTTTGGTTGTAGAGATGCACTAGTTAGGGAGAATTTCCTTCTAGAATAAAGGTTTATTAGGGCATGTTTTACTTTAATATTTAGGGCATAAAACTTCCACGGGTTGATGCAACCAGGTGGCGTAGTCACAGTAAAAAGGATTGACAGGTGTTAGTATTGCAAGTGAACCACTTGGTTCAACCTATCAAATAGGAGTAAAATTAAAAAGCTAGGGTGTTATAAGATATGAGGATCATTATAATATTGTATCCATCATTTTTTAGTTAGTCGGATAAAATCCTTCTTCCATGGGTCAATGCATTCATTGTACTCATTGATATATTTTATATTTCAGTTAAGACTGATTTGTAAAGTTGAGCTTATTTCAACTTAAAAAGAATGGAAAATAGAAGATAAAGCTCATTTCCTACGCTTCCTATATACGCATTTATGGAGCTGAGTTATATCTGTTTTTGAAATATTAAATGTTTAAGTACAATGATATGTCCAAGCTAATCATGTTTGTTAAGGTAATCATGTATTTTATATATACTCCAAATTTTTAACTTAGTCAGAGCCAATGAAACATATTCTATAAACCAGCAAAAAAGCTCTAAAACCCCATATGTAAGGGGCTTTGTGAACTTTTTTGATGATCTATTATTCTTAGATATTGAATAGGGATTATACTGGTAGTAGCGAAAGGCTTCTATTCCAACTCCTTGAGGCCTTCAATTGAGATATTTTTAGCATATCAGATCTGTAATAATAATGCTATTGAGATATTGAATAGGGATTTTTCTGGTAGTAGTAGAAGGCTTCTATTCCAACTCCTCGAGGCCTTCAATTGAGATATTTCTAGAGTATCAGATCAATAATGATATGGCCATTGATCTGGCCATTGCCCTTCTATTTACTGAACCTACTATGCACAAATAGAAATAGCAACATTCAATAGTCAAGGGAATAATACCTAGGAGATCCAATATAATATAAACCTCATCCAAGTATGTGCTACATTTATAAACTCCACTGCCCAAATTTTACTTCCAAAAGAACATTAAGATGTAGTTCAATACAAAAACCAGCTTTCAAAACAACATTAGCATGCAATTCAATGCAGTTCTTAAGAATTATGTGCTTTTCAAAAATAAAAATCATAAACCCATCACTAATTGACCTTCCACAACTACCATTGGGTTTGTGACTCCATTACTCTTAAATCTCTCTTTGTAGTCTCACCCTTGCATGCAATGATAGAAACACTAGAATTAAAGTACATAAGAGCAGCACTAGTGGACAACTGCACAACCCCATTCCGCATACCGTACATGCCATCATCTTGTTATTTTCCACTAATTGGAAAAGAATTTTGATGCTCTTCTTACTTTACAATTTATTTTTATTAAAATTCTACGAAATATCTCTTTCAATTGTTTGAGCCCACAGACCCGAATCAAACACTTTCTTGCCTAGGTAAAGTTCCTATTGATGCAACTATGATATAATATCTGTTGGTTTCACCTTTCTTCTCAATGCCATTCACATTTCCCCTTCACCAAAATTACAAGTAACTACAATTAGAAAATAGCAAATATGGTAACTAGTTATATATATTTTTTTATCTAAATTTCTTGTACTTTCCTCATTTTTATATTGTTAAATTTATCTTAAACTAGATATTGGTATATAATCTTTGTAGCTACAATCCATAGACTAAATATTGTAATAGATTTGTCAACATTGTTCTTCTTGTAAATTTTTATAGTACACACATTTACTTTTTATTTGCTTCTCTAGCATGTCCTAAATTTAAATAGTAGGCACATTTAATTTTCAAGTGACTTTATTTCTCCTTTATAATCTTCTTCGTATATAATCTTTTACCTTACTCGTCCTAGGAGATGACTAGTTCTCCTCCCTATGTCGCTGCGGTTTCCCAACCCATAGTGGCAGAGTCATGTGCATCCATTAATAGTCCAAAGAATGTTGGAATTGATGTTGCACACCTTGCTGCTACCATTTCAACCAGCTACCAAAACATTGTCCAAAAATTTAAGGATGTTTTCCAATCGTCACCCTTAGTTTAGGACGTGGACATTGAACAACTGTAGGAAACACTCACCTCGTTTCAAAAGAGCTGCACAAAATTGGAGGGCCTATGCACTTTCCTAAGGGAAATATTTTATGACTTCCAATACCAACAAGATGGAATGACCGCTTTGGTACATGCATATGATGTGTACCTCCACAATATGTGATAGTTTAGTTTAGCTTGCTCCTATGTAACCTTTGTACAAATCCAATTTCTTTTTTATTTTACTCCAATCAGAATGTGTATACTTCCATGCTATGTAACTAACAAATACATATCCATGCACAAAATATGGGCCATTTTTTCACAATATGTGCATTTTTCCCCTATACTGCTCAATATGTAAGTGTCCTTCAAAATACTATGATCAATGTCTCCTCTTAATCTATATAATATATTACTTCATATGTTTCAATTACTTGCTATCTTCTAAATTATAATTGCACATCCTTTTAATTTAGTGCTATGATTTTGTTGTACAGTTCCCTATGTTTTTGACCTTATGCCAACCAAAATGGCTATATTACTATGGTATGTAGCTAGAAAATACATTTCCATGTACACAATATGTGTTGGACTACTTCAAAATAATATGATCATTATTTTCCATGAATAGTAACATGTATACTTTTATCCTATGAAATTATTTGCTCTCTTCTAAATTATAATTGCATCGTCGTTTAATTTACTACTATGATATAATAGTTAGTCCATACTTTTTCACTCTACAAATGTACAGTTGCATCTTAGTTCACTTTATTTTCCCACAAATACAAACAATCAACAAAAACAATGTTATCAAGAGATTACCACATAACCTATAAATGAAATACAATCCAAAAAATCCACCTTGCATTTTCTCCAAGCCCCAAGCAATCCAAAAAATTTCATACTTGAATATGATATTCCAATTTCATTCATATGAAATGTTGTACTAACCAATTTGCATTTCTTGATAACTACTATATCATTGCTTTGATGCATAAATTCCCTACTCTCACGTTCCTTGTAGGCCAACCACTTCCACTAGCTTCCACTATTGTCATGTCTACATTAACTACAAATGCCATTGCCGACATCCTTTCAGGCATACTTGATGTTGATCCCTTTTTACAAGTTACATCTATCGACCCCATTCAACAACCACAACCTAAGCTTCCCAAGTATCATATTCAACTGTCAGATGGGACACACACACACCCTGCATTGCTACCCTCATAGTTCAATGAGCTTGTTTTGGAGGAGGCTTTAGTCAAAGGCTCTATTGTCCACCTCAAAGAATACATTTATAGGAATTTTCAGAAATTCATGTACGTTCACAATTACCTTATTTAATTTGCTTCTTGTTGTTTACACATGTACACAGCATTCACTTTCAAGGTGTCCTTTTCATTGCAGGGCTATCGTAATTAATAGCTTGGAAGTAATTACAATCAAAGCCTCAATGATTGGAGCTTCGACTACTATTAATCAAGCTACAACCTGTGTGCCCTCTACTAGCTCTCAGGGGCCATTGGCCACCAGTAAAACTCCCAACACCTCACTTAATGCACCTACATTATCAACTGATAAGCACACAATCACCCCACCTGAACCACATCCCATTGTAGCCATAATGCCAAACCATAAAATTTGGTCAATAGAGGTTCGTGCCTTGAGTAAAAGTCTAATCCATCATTACAAAAATGCAAGTAATGATGGGAAAGTCTTCTAGTTTGATTTTGTGGATAGAGTAGGGTTTGAGATACATGTAACCTGCTTTAATGAACTTGTAGATAGGTTCTACCATGTGATCAAGTCTAATTGCACTTATGTGATCTCAAATGGCTGCATCAGAGTCTGGAACACAAAATATAGTAGTGGCATCAACCCATATGAAATATTCCTCCACAACTCCTCAACCATTAGTCCATCCACTTACATCGAGTCCACAATACCCACACACAACCATCATATCAAAGCATTGAATCATTGATGTTATTACCTATTAACTCCCTTGTAGATGTCATTGGTGTCCTATCTATCTCTCCTACATCAACCATTCATAAAAGGGATGGCTCTGAAACAATAAAATGTACAGGAACAATCATGTACATGTCAGGAAAAACCATTGATGTTACACTTTGGGGTAGCCATTGCAAAATCACTGGGAAGCAACTAGCTGACGGTCCCCTTCAACCAAACCCACCAATTATTTTGATCAAAAGTTGTCGGATAACCTCATGGTCTGGAAAATATTTTGATACCATATTTCCTACAACCATTGTAAGCAATCCCAACTTGGTTGAAACCTCAACATTGTAGACATGGTATACCACTACAGGGATTTCCCTTCCTTGCCTCTCCCTCTCAAAGAGCCCCATATTAACTGACAAATTTGAAAGTTTGATTCCTATTTCAAGTATTGTGAATCCAAGCTCTCTTGAAAAAAAAAAATTGTTTTAAGGCCCGAATCACAAAGCTCCACTTAGACAACTTCTACTACTTGTCTTACCGTCACATGGTTGAAAACAAAAAGTGTAAGAAAAAGGTTTTGCAGATTAGCCCAAGTACTTTTAAGTGCCCCAAGTGTTTTGCAGAGATAGATACATGTGATTTTAGCTACATGTTGAAGATGGATTTGCAAGACAAGATAGGTCATCTTCTTGATGTTACCACTTTTGAAGAGCCAACAATAACATTGTTTGGAGTTTGTGTAGAAGATCTACAACTCCTACTAGCAGAACCTACTGTTGCTAGCAAAATTTTACACACTGTTGTCAACAATGAGTTCCTACTAGCACTGTCCATCCAATCAAATACTTTTAGTGGCCGTGAATCAAAAAGCATTATTATTACAACTATTAAGCGAGCTTATATTTTCTATCAAGGACTCTTTTTAAGTACGCTCATTGTGTCATGTGCACTTATTCAAAATTTGTAACCACAACAAACAATTAGAAATATAATTTCTACATTTTTGCATTGTTGAATTTGAAAAACATATAAACATATTTCCATATATACATGTTTCATGCTTTCTTTTGAGATACAACTATTTCGTAAGCTTTTCCATCATTCAATTGAAAACTATTAGATTACATATTGCATCAAAATTTAGCAGTTAGTGTAATTCCAATTGTGTTGAATATGTTCAATTTTTTATCCCTTTGAAGTTTTACAACATTTACTACTAAATATAAAAAACAAACAAACATTTATTTATTCCTATATCTTGATCTTTACTAAGAACCAAAATCGTCTCCTTTCAATTGATGTTTAAGCCTTCAAATGGTTTCGTAAGACTGCAAATGGTTTTCTTCCAATGGATATTATTGTATACATCCCAATGTCTTTAGCCTTCAATATTATAGTCTTGCTAGTTACCAAAGTTACTTCTAATTTTCAGCCTTTTATGTAAACTTACAACAAATTTCAAATGGAATTGCAACAAAAAAGAGCACGTCGGAACCAACAAGAACGTGCTCGCTACCATGCAAACAAAGACCTCATCGATACAAGAAGACTTGAAAAAAAACAAAGCATGGTTGATGGCACTTCCACTTCCACACTCCCATCCTTCACTACAACCTCCTAGCTCCTTCCAAACAATACAAGAAAATGAGCAAGGGCACAAAGAATGGCTGATAGTGCTTCCACTTCAACACTCCCATCCTCCGTGACACCCTCTCGTATCCATTCGACTGCAAACTTTACTCAACCCTTCCTTGCTGCTAGAAATTCTTTCTGTTCTACACTTGAAAAACTTGCAGTCATGATAACTTGTGTAGTTTGCATGGAAAAATATCTAGGTATAAAGAAAATACTAGTTCCTAGACTATCTACTTGTTATAGATGTGCATCTAAAAAATATGGCAATCAGTTCTCCAAATGGAATAACATAGATCTTGGTGATCAACCTCCATGTTTACAAAGACTAACTCAAGTCGAAGAGATGCTAATAGGTAGGGTCAGCCCAATCCTTCAAGTCACCTATGTAAAAGGAGGGGAACTAAAATATACTGGGCACACTATTAGCTTTCCTCAAGATATCTCTACAATTGCTACTCACTTACCTAGATGTATAGATTAATTAGACATCTTATTGGTTAATAGAAAAAAATTCGCTAAGAAGACTATAGCTTTTATGTCAGTAGAGGTTGCATCTGTGAGGCTCTACATTAGAAAACCATGCATGACCCATACTACAAAGATGTGAAATTAGATGAGGCTTCCTTAGAATGTCTACCAAGTGCTCCCACTAGCATTTCTGACCTCCTATCTACAACTACCATAATTACTAGCACCACACATACAAGCTCTAGCAATACCGATGCTATAACTGTCAACCCTACCAAAGAAGAGATTCAACCCTCTACTTCCTTTATAACTAACCTTCCCCCAGCACGTAGAGAAGTCAAAGAATTGAGTTCTATATTTCAATTAGGTCAAGGCTAGCCAACAGTATCTATCGACTGGCCACCCCTTTCACCATCTCCCATCAATGAGTACACCACTGAAGGATTATTTGTTATGGATTTCCAAACTTTGTTTCCAAATGGCGTCACCGCTTTCAAGCAACAATGTAGGCAAGAAGTTAAGTTACATGAATATTCTCTCGACATGCTCAAGTACTTTGACAACCGGTTTGGCCAACACCTTCACTTCAGGTACTTCATCAACATTTAAAGGACTTGCTAGATAACAAACTTGTTGAAAAAATCATGCACTTTGGATTGTCCATATGTGGAACACAACCATTTTGGAACCATTGTAGATGGGAGCTCACTGATATGGTTACCCAAGCTGGTTGCCCAATGGTTTTCTTTACACTAAGTGCAAAAAATACAAAATGGCCATACCTACACAGTATTATTCCATCATCTGCGCCTTCAAATTTGCAAGCTGCTTATAAATGGAGAATACAAAATATTGTTCAAAATCCACACCTAGCTTCCCACTATATGCATCATAGATTTACTGCATTTCGTAAAGAGGTTTTGGAAAAGCTACTTGGTGTAACCGACTACTGGTACATGTATACTATTGCTACCCTCACCCATCTATATTTTCTATAGCTGGAATACCTTCTAACC
Organism: Sequoia sempervirens; assembly: GCA_007258455.2. Lineage (NCBI taxonomy): Eukaryota > Viridiplantae > Streptophyta > Pinopsida > Cupressales > Cupressaceae > Sequoia > Sequoia sempervirens. The sequence goes on along the minus strand of VDFB02209006.1, from coordinate 6,792 downwards.
AACACAAAACACTAGGTACAAATGGCAACAAAGATGCTCCACACATATCCATGGTTTCCTTTGGCTACAAGCAGTACCTGATATCAATTAACTTCAATGGAACACCCTTCAAACAGTCCAAAATTCCCTTACCTACATTGACAGGCATGTTTGTTCATGGAACCATCGATCACTACTATCGAGGAACCAAGCAATTTATCGAACTCTAACTGATGACTGGTCAACATGATGATATTGCAATCCAACCCTATCATTGACTACACTAAACTTGTCAATTGTGTTCAATGACATAAAAATTGTACCTTACAAACGTGCCTTAGTAGAAAGGGCCAAACCATACAATGCCATTATAAAGCCCCTTGGCCCATTCAAGAAATTTCCACCCTTGCCATTGATGAGTCTGGCTTACCTAAATTTACCGCTGCTCAAAATGATGACTACTTGAATCAACACAACCCATCTAACCTCTCTATTTGGAGAGCTAACATCGATTGCCAGCCTATTGTCTCCATCCATGCAGTCCTCAAGTATATTGCAAAATATGAAACAAAAGCAAAGAACAAGTCAGAAACATACCACACAATTCTTTCTCGTATTTCAACCAATATAGAGTCTGACAAGCTTGCCCCAACAAATTTCAAAAGAATGCTTACTGACACTCTTGTTGACCGTGATATTGGAGCCCAAAAAACTTGCCACCTCTTGCTTAAACTTCCACTCTCCCTATGTAGCAGGACTTTTGTCTCTTTAAATGTCAACCCAAAAAAAATTCAACGACTATGCCTCTCATGTGAATCAACCACCACCTCCCCAAGTAACATTGATGCTTACATGATTCATCCAATTTATTTAGAGGCTATGTCACTTCTTTAGCTCACCCAAAAGTGGACATACAAAGCATCCCAAAAGAAATTCCAATGGAAAGAGTGCCCCATTAAAGCCATTGTTCATGTCTCACCACACTTCACCTCCATCCCTAAAAAAGATGAAATATTCCTTGAAGCATTTTGTTGGAGTGAACTACTACTATACAAACCATTTTGTAACATTCACAATGAATTTGCAATGCCCAAGAGTCATATTATACTGTAACAATGGAAGAGTTTTGCAAATAGTTACCATCCTTGACATGTTCTCTGCACACCACTAGAGCCTTTTGAAGCTATAGATTCTAGTTCCTCTTCTATTCTAGAAGAAATAATGCACGAGAACAACCCATCTAAGTGGCAAGTATTATTAGGCCTATACCCAAGCATTGGTTTCCAATTTGATGAACTAGATATGCTTGGTCATCATGAAATTGATTTACACCATGATTGGGGTTCCTCCCAACCAAGTCCCCAACAACAAGTCCATGCAACTACCTACATAGAATCCAACCACCCAAAATTTGTACTCCCCCATCTTCCCACTAGCCCTGCCCAGCTTGAGCTCTCTGTCCAACAAAAAAAAGCATTTGATATAGTATTCTCTCATCTAAGTATAGGTACTTTGCAAACTCTTTTAAGGATGATTGTTCAAGGAATGGCTGGAACTAGTAAATCACACCTAATAAAAGCCATCCAATTTTCCATCAACAATTCATCCCAATATTTCCCATCACCATTACTACTTCTAGCACCTACAAGTGTAGCAACATTTAACATCCAAGCATCAACAATCCAATCATCCTTACGTATACCTATCAAAGATATTTCCCCCTACAAGGCCAAACATTAGCAGGCTTCTAGGAATAAAATGTACTTCATTCACTACATATTAATAAATGAAATGAGTTTCATTGGTCCCAAATTGCTCTAAATCATTGATAGGAGGCTACATGAAGCATTCCCCGGCAACAACGAATTCCCATTTGGAGGACAGTTAATCATGCTCTTCGGTGACCTTAGACAACTACCACCAGTCAAGGACATTCCTATGTATGCCTCTACCTCATACGGGGTGCTCTATGGCAAAGCTTCACAATAGTAGTAATGCTAAACAAAATATTTTGGAAAATAGGAGAGGAACTAGCATAAATTACCTTCCGCACCCTCCTCTCCAATTTGCAAAATATTGTACTTCAGTCGAAGATTGGAAAATTCTTATGTCAAGGTCTACCACATCTTTACCTTGTGTAGATCAAGCTAAGTTCTTGTTGTCAATATATCTTTTTGCAACCAATGAAATGGTCTCACAACATAACTTGTGAATGTTATTATCATTGGAAACACCAATTTCCTTGTCAACTGTAGAGCAACTAAGGAGGTCACCATGCTCCAATCCAGATGAAGAAAAACTACAATCTAAGGTCTTCTTATGTGTTCATCAAAAGGTAATGCTATGTTCAAATTTATGGGTGGAAACATGCCTTGTCAATGGTGCACTTGGACAAGTCCAAGCTATCTTCTACAAGGATAGTGAACATCCAACTTCACTTCCCTTGCTTTTCTAGTTCAATTCAAAAATTACATAGGTCCTACTTGGGATCTCAATAACCCTAAAAATGTCCCTATTGCCCCTATGAGCTATGGTCTCCATCACCAAATTTCCCTAAAAATGGCATGGGACTTAACAATACACAAATCACAAGGCCTTACACTTGAAAAGGCAACTGTTGACATCAATAACATCAATCGGCAAGGCCTTACATTCACAACTATTTCTAGAGTCTGTTCACTAGCAGGGCTTCAAATCAATCCAACCTTCTCGTTCCAAATATATGCACGCATGAATCAAAGCCCATGTGATGCTCACTGTAAACAAGAGGAGGATCTAATACTGGTGTTATCCAATGGAAACTCTTGAACATTCATTGATACTGCACAATCATACATGTTAGGTGCTTTGCCTATGTCATCTAACCTCCTTTACAATTTAATATGCTTGCTATCATTTCTTATATGGTTTCAAAAAGCAACAACATTCATTTTTCCACATGTTGGGTGAATGCTACCATTTGTACTAATAGCTCTACAACTTTCTTTCATTGTCACAATCTTGACAATATATCAATTGATATCACTCAATTAAGGACTTCGATCATACAACATGCAACTTAGTATCCTTCAAAGAAAAATTCCCTCCATACACACATAAATCCTTCAAATTACATCCTCATGATAGTAAATATTATAGATTATTATAGGCAAATAGATTTAAAGCTTATTTTAAAAATTGAGGCTTATATATTTTCTTACTATTTATACATTGAGTCAAATCTGCATTCTAAGATAATATAATTTTACAAAAGATTTTAAAATAATTTCTAGTTCACCGTTGAAAGTAACAAAGAATGTTAAACTACAACAACAAATGAATACAACAACAACTACAACAACAACAACTATAAATGTAACAACAGTAACTACAAAACTTGAACTATTTTGTCTTATTTTATTTTCCTTCAACCATATTTATTAGTTTAAATATGGATATGCATGGATGAATAACAAAACAAATATAATGGTTGGTTGTCATACACTTCTGACGATAGGCATATTCTTGTTAATGGGTCGTTGATGATTGCATGGTTTTTTCTCTAACTATTCTATATTTTTCTTTTGAACTACTTTCAAGCTTTTAGAGTTAGATCCTAACAAAAACATCAATATGTTGAGACAGTGATCATATTATTTATTCCATCATATGATACAACCATGAGAATTAAGGAATCACACTCAAATTTATTATAAAGATATGAGTGTGACTATAATGTGTTTTTCAGCTGTTCTTTTCTAATTACAAGGTGAAGTTCAATTGTGAGGCAATATTATTGTAATTATGGCTACGACTATGTCATTATAATGTGTTTCCAGCTGTTGTGCAACTATCAACTACTTTTATTTATTCTATCCTCTTAACTAAGTTTCGTCACTACCGACATCTTGTTCTTGTTATTAACTTATATTCAGGGTTTCAAAAATTAATATGTTTACTTCATATATTGAAACTATTTATCTGTGCTTGGTTATTTATAGACTGCATTACTACATTATTTTTCAATTTTAACCTTTGAAACAGATACATAAATTGGATATCAAATTAAGGCATTCTAGGTGCAGGTTCATCACAAGCAATTTCATTCAAAAAAAGGCTTGCATTTTTTTGGGTTATTTTTGAATCACTACCAACCTATCCCCAACAAAATATGAGGCCTACTAGAGATGTTCCTACAATATGTATTATAACACTTGTATCATATGAGGGCTACTACAGATGTTCCTCTATTTTTACAGTTTGACATCTTATGGTATATCTTTACAAAGTCCTCCATGGTATATCTTATGCTACAAATGTTCCTCTACTTTTAGAATGTTTGGATATTTTCATTCAAATTTTGTTTGCATTCCTCCATTAATCTAGAAACTTATCTCAAATTTTGTTCTTTCTTCTAAGATGTAATTTTTTCTATGGCTGTGGCCAACCAACTTTATCTTGTACTAATTAAAATAGTTCTAAACTATTCTTTTCTTTTTAAATAAAATACTTTGGTGCTACATCCATAATGTTGGTTTACAATTCTGAGAGAATGAATTTTATTTGAAATCACATATTTTTAGAAAATATAATGATTTAAGCCTTAAAAATTTTCATTTAGTTTAATTGAAAGGTTTGATCCAAATCGCTAGGTCAAACCCCCCTTGGATATAGAACCTTACTGATTTTAAACCATACCTATAAATGAGTCTCCTTTAGACCTATCAAAATGTTGATAAAAAATCACTTTTGATTTAGCTTTTGGGGGATCAAATGAATTCATTTAAAATTTATTTCAAATGATTATAGTATTCCTCAGAACGAGCTATCCAACGGATATAATTTTAATATGTTTTGGTTTTGTTATGTATTTTTTTTAAAGTTTTATTAAACATGAGTTTTCATCGAAGCCAAATTTCTTTGTTCTGCACACGTAATGGAAAATAAGAAGATTATAAAAAAAAAATGAAAATATGAGTGCACTAGATATTGAAGTCCTTGATCCAACAAAAAATTAAATTAAATTTTGACATATACAAAAAGTTCACGCGTTATCACGATTACGTTATGCAAGATGCAATTCATTGCTTTGAAGAGCAGTTAAAGGAAAAAATATTCAATAAAACCCTAACTAACCAAGTGGAAGCACTAGATATCAGAGTTAAAAATCTAAATTTGAAAGAATTAGAATTTTATCCTTTATGGAAAAAAAAGTTATCGTTATCACGATTGTCGTCACTTTTTAAAATGTTGACTAGAAAAAATCAATTTTTCATGAGAGATGGAAAAGAAGTGCAAATTTGATTCCAAAATTTTTGAAAAAATATTTTTGAAATCTATAGACAAAATTTGATGAGACTCGGTTAGCACCATCTTTAAATTCCTCAGTTTAACCACTATAAGTTACTTGAAGATGTGAGTTGAGATTAAAAATAATAATTTAGGTGTCAGTTTGGCCAGAAATTGTAAACCACTGCTGTCCCACGACTTCGGTTTCTCTTCAAGTATTCATTCTTTACTTTCTAATAAGAAATATTTCTATATCATATGAACACATAGCTCTAATTTTCATCAGTTTTATAGTCATAACCTTATCTTATTAAGGTAGGTAGGCATAACCTTCCTTTATTAAGGCAAGTAAGCATATGGACCTGATGGGTACCCATGTGAAACCTTGAAATGACATGTGATTATGTTATGTTTTCTCCTTTTGAGAAATTTTAATCTGCTCAATAATGGGGAAGGATCCTCTTTTAATATTAACAATTGACAAGATATCTATTACAAAATTAGTTCATATAGTTCAAATTTACAGTTCGTGAAAAGTTTTGATCCCTTTACGTTGAAGGGGTGGTATTTGTGGATTTGAGGAAGATTTTGCTTTCTCTAACCTCTTTGGAGGACTAGAAGTATTTGGAAAAGTGGGATTTTGTCAAAAGGTTGTAATTTGATTGTGAAAACATTTTGATGTTTGAAAGACTAGATAGTATCTAAATAGAGATTCTTAATGTTGAAAATTTTATTTAAGATACATGTTTGTATATAAGAAACTTTTGTTAATGCTTAAAAATAATCTTTGATTGATAGTATAATTTTTTAAATATTGTGGAATTGAATTTTGATTTTAGATATTTTATGTGTAAGAAACTAGTATTTAACATTGAAAAAATAACTTTTGTATCCATATATAAGCAAATAGTATTAAGAAAATGAAAATTGTTTCAAGGTTTCAAAGGAACTACAACTAAACCACAATTCCAAAGTTAAAACAAATTTACAAACAAACCAAAATTTCAAAGTTAAAACAAATCTACAATAAACCACAATTCCAAAGTTAAAATAAATCTATCTAAACAGATGTATGATAGATTGTGTAGTTCAATATTTAGGCAAAAAACCATTTTATATTTTCCATAATTCCAAAGTTAAAACAAATTTATCAAATCATATGTATGAAAGATTTCTGTAGACAAAATTCACAATTCCAAAGTTAAAACAAATCTACAACTAAACCAAAATTTCAAAGTTAAAACAAATCTACAACTAAACTATAATTCCAAAGTTAAAACAAATTTTAGATTGTGTAGTTCAATATTTAGGCAAAAAAAACCATTTTATATTTTCCAAGCCATGTTCTATCTCTCATATTCTTTAAAGAGACATATAGCCATGTTCTATCTCTCATATTCTTTAAAGAGACATATAGTCAGTTGTAAACCCTACTATTGTTGGAAATATAAATTGCACTTTATATCAAGATAGCTTAATACATGTTCCCTATTTTCTGGTAAAAATTAAAGGTACAAAGATATCATTTTTATGCTGATCTTAGGT
>VDFB02209002.1:0-28220 GCA_007258455.2 Sequoia sempervirens | reverse complement strand
GAGATTGATCCAGCAGTTGAGATGGAAGAGTTTTTGAACCGGATCAGTGCTCCTCCACCGAAGAAGAAGGCAAGAAAGTTTTCGAAGATCTCCACGGATGAGGATGGCTCTCGTACTCTTCACGTTGCTGTCCCACGAGTTGAGTGTGACCGGAATGAAGCAGTTCCTGAAAATTATGTGGTCACCACTTTGGATTTGGGACGCCCTACTGGTGCACAGATTGTTGAGGAGTGTGATAACTCCTTCCTTGCCCTTAAGGATAGATTGTTCAAAAAAGAAGGAAAATATAAGAAGTTGAAACGAGAACACAAGGCGTTAGTTGGATATGTTCAGCAGTTGTCTCGTTCTCGAGGGCAGGATGTACCAGTGATAGAGCCTCCGGCGGATGTACCTAGAGAGTCGACGCTTAGTAGAGTTGGGGAGGATGGCAATGAGGCGCATTGAAATGGGTCACGTGAGTTCGTGATCGAGACAGAAGTTCATGGAGGACCTTGCCTTTGCCTTTCAGCAGGCCTCTACTATTTTGGCACGGATGGATGCGGTGGATCATGCTTGGGGCGATGCCTCTATCTATCAGAGTAAGGTGATCCAACGTCTTGAGGTGTTGAGGCATGTGCCATTGCAGTTGCTGATTGATGGAGGTGTCATTCAGGCGAATGACCGATATGATTTCTCTCGGTGGTATTCTTCAGCTATCACAGGGCGTGGCTTCTTCGATGCAGCACAGGCAGATTCAGCCAGGGTACACAAGGCCATGGCCAATATCATAGATGGAGTTCAGAACACCTTCGAGGCCATATTTGCTAGGCGGCTGAATCCTGATGAAATAAGTTTTGATAATTTGAGGGGTTTGTTGGTTCCCTTCTTCGCAGATGTTAAGACCTTTGTACAGGATGACTTTGAAATACTGCTACATTCTCCACTTTGATCCAGAACACGCAGGACTCATTAGCTGCTTGGAGAAAATCTTGTACAAGGCACGAGCATTCAGTCACGGTGTTAGAGTTTCAGTTGGATTGTGTTCCGCCTATTTCAGTTCATGAGGTTGAGGCCGTACTTGGCAGATTTGTTGAGTTGGCAGTCAGAGAAAAGGCTAATGGGAACACACTACTGGACGAGGATCTTCTAGAAGACTGAGTATGGAGCATTTATTGCATTTGCTATTTTGGGAGTGAGTGGGAATCTTTGATTCATTTAATGTACCACTCCCTATTCTGGCAGTTTTTAGGGTTAGGGCTGAGGTGGCACGATTCTGGCCACTCTATTGATTGTAACCCTAGCCGTCCTTTGGGACTTGGCTAGCTATAAAAGGGGGAGTCCCCCTCATTTGTAATTCATTAGGAGTCAGAATCAGAGTAGACATTGAGAGAGTATTAGTATTAGAGCTAGATAGTGTAACATTGTAGAGCATTTTTGCATCATTTGGAGAAGAGAGAAAGTTTTCCCTTTGAGAACTTTTGAAGAGATTGTTGTGTAACACATTTTATGATAATAGATCTTTTCATTGATGATGAAATTCGTCTTGTCATGAAATGCTAGCAAGGTTTCTTCTTCTTTTCGTATCCAAGTAGCTTAATTCATGCAAGTAGCTTACTTTGGTGTGTGTTGTTTTATTGAGATAGCTTCGCTTTATTCCATACCACTAGCGGCTTGTTGATGATAAGTCTGCCTTGTGTGGTCAACTGGACATTATCTTGTGTCTAACTTCGGTTGTGGTTTACATACTTATATGCGTTGTTCTGATGGTGTACGTATGTTAATCTATAACTTGAACACCTTTCGCTATCCCCTTTGAAGATTGCACCGATTTTACTGAGGCTGTCCGACGGAGGCTAGGTGAAATCTGGTTGAAGTCTATCAAAATGAAGCTCCACATATCCTGCATTTAGAATATAATATAAATTTCTTAGGCCCTTTCCCTTTTACTTTCCGTATATTTCTTATTAGTCTTAGGAAAAGATGCACATTGCCAAATCATACACGTAAGAATTCCCCTTCAATATCATACATTAACTGCTGACTGCAAGAAATCTGGACAATTGTGTAAGTCCCCTCGTACGAACACAGCAATACACATCAACCAAACTGGGTCTATTCGCACTAAAGGAACCTTGGAGTTGAACATGCGAACTTTCTCGCAATCTTAGCGCATGGAATACTTTGATCAAGAGAGGACGGAGTAGCCCCAAACTATTTTGTTCTTCGGCTGTTTGGTATGGTCACAAAAACCGCATCAACAAGAGGCTATGGTGTTACTTGATAAATTCGGATCTTGGTTCATCCAATTTCCTACCTTTACATACATAAGAGTTCATGGATTCCCTGATGCTCCGTATCAACTCCCTCGGTATCCAACGGACAAGATTATTATGCTTGAAGTTGCAAGGTAGTTGGCACACGTGGATTCCATTCAGGGGAAGAAGAACAAACAAGGAATGGATTTTCCTGTTACAATTGGGAAAATGCTAGAAGTCTGCCCCTCATTACAATCAGCCAAGGCAGCGAAGTTAGAGTTACAATTTTATAAGTTTGGCACTTATAAACTGAGGTCTGATTACGATCCATATTTGAGGGTTCACGGGAAGAAGTCCCTTCATGTTATGCAGATTGAAGACTATTGGTCTAACTTGGTGGACGAATATGGAGTCAGGAAGAAGATGTGGTCTAGAATTCCAATAGACCTTGTGAAAAGGTGTGACTTATTCCTCGTTCCTGACCAGATAAAGGACAATGGAGACTACGTGCATCCTCAATTTGAACAGGAAAAGAGCAAGCCTACCTTGTTGCCCAACTAGATGCATCCTGAGTTGACTGATTTGGATATATTGATGAAGGACATTGTAGCATACTCTAGGGAATGGGTGGATAATCAGATCAGCAGATTGAGAAAAGAAGGAATCTCCCTTACCTATGCCACAGTGAGCAATGAAGAAAGTCAGGGAGAAGCAGTTGGAGAAGGTCCTGATGAATTTCCATGTCCAAGCAAGAGGAAGGCAATGGTTGAAGATCCTCAAACAAAGGAAAAGGAAGTAGCTAGCAAAGAATTGGAGAGTAAGAAGCAAAAGGTGAGTGAAATTCCATCATCTTCAAGTACTTTATCTATCAGAGTAGTAGAAGAGGTGTCCATTGCTGAGATCGAACCAAACCATGAACAAGAGGTTGAATTTCAAGAGTTAGAACAGCTGAATTTTCTTCAAGAGCAAACCTTCATTGAGTGTTTGGAAGGAGATGATACGCTGATGATTGAAGGCATGGGAGATACTGAGATCCTTGAAAACAATGAGGAGCTGGGAGATGAAATAATTTCTGCCTTAAAAGAGTGTGATGATGATATTCAATTGGAAGATGGGATGGAATTATCCACTATCCCAGCTTGGTTGACTGGGAGTTTGATGAAGAAGTCTAAACCACTAGATGAAGTTCAACCAGTTGAAAGCATGCAGGACTTCTTAGAGAGGATTGGCAAAGCTAAAATGCCAAAGAAGCCTAAAAAGTACTCTCAGATTATCAGGAATGATGCAGGATCCAGGGTTTTACAAGTTGCAGTCCCAAAAGTTGACAAGCCTAGAGATCAGATTACTCCTATGGACTATGATGTTACAACATTGGACATTGGGCCAACCACGATAGATCAGGATTTCCATGAGCTAGCAGACACTTCCAAGGCCATCAAGGAGAATTTTGACAAAACAGAGGAGAAGAAGGAAAGGCTAGAGTTGGAAAACTTGAGGCTAATGGAGTTCATTCAACAAATAACAGCCCCTTTGCGCCTAGAAGGTGAAACTTTTATCCCACCATCATTCCTCCCTCCGGAATTCGTTGACACTCTTGAAGCTATGAGGATCACCAGCCAGGCAACTAAGAGTTGGATCAACAATATCTCAAAACAAATGGAGCAATTCTTGGAGAAATGTGCTTAGACTTATTACAGATCAGCCTTGCTTATGACTGAAATTGGCCAAATTGAAGATAATTGGGAAGACTTCTAGAACGTAAATGACAAAGTAATACCTCGTTTAAAGGTTTTAAAGGAAGTATCCCTGTAGATGTTGATCCAAGAAGGTGTTATTGAGGAAGGAGCCTCATATGATTTCAGCAGATGGTATCATTCTTTGTTGGCTAAGAAGAAGATATATGATGGAATGAAAGAAGAATGTGCTGTTATACGGAATGCAATTGGGAAAATACAGTTTAAAATCCTCACCTCTCTTGAAGGATTAACAGGGCAGGAGCATCATGATGCAAATGGCTTGGATTTGGAAGGATTGAGGAAAAGTGTGATGAATATTTACTTCAAGGAAATGCAGATTATCACAGAAAATCAGTTTGATGATATGTCTTCTCTTTTGACCTTTATGGATAGCTTTCAGAAGCAAGAAGGTAGATGGGAAAATACTTTCACTCAATGCCTTGAAACCTTGGACGTAATGGGAATGCAGCTGGATTCTATGCCAAGCATATCAATGGAGGAGCTCGATTTGGTGTTAACAAAATTTCTTGCATTTGCAGCCAGGGAGCAAGCCAAAGGGAATTGCATCTTGGATTCCCATTTGCTCGAGTAATTTGCAAGGTGTCATTATTTTCACACTCCAAGTGGCTCGTCCTACTTGTGCCATGTGTCCATGGAGTTGGTTATGCTTTTTAGGGTTAGGGTTTCTTGAAATAATCTTGGCCATTGATCTCAAATCAATCTGGGCCGTTGCTTTGTAATTGGGGTGCTTATATAAACCCCACACATTTCATTCATTCGAGGAGACTTGTGAAATTGTTGCTACTAGTGCTATTCAAATAATGATTTGATTCAGAGTTGAGCATTTGTTATTTTGAGAGCTGACATGGTTTCATATTTCTTCAATAAAGTAAATTAGTTTCAATAATTTTTAGATGAATGAAAGATTGATAGTGTTGAAAATAGTGAAATTAGTTCATACCTTTTTCAATTGAATGATTTTCAATTTGATGTGCAAGGTTAGTCTGAACTTTGAAATTGTTTAACTAGAATTCTATTACCTATATACATCGTTCGAATTGATGGTGGTATTGTGTAATAGGACATCGTTCGTAAATCCCATTTGAAGATTGCATCATCTTTGTCTAGTTGTAGTCATTGTGCTTGGCAAAGCAAAGATTGGTTTAAATTTCACTATCCAATATCTGTCTCTTAAGTTCATAGGAGTAGTTTAGCATAAGTCTAGTTTCTAAACCCTCATCCCTTTTCCTTTTATTTTATCTCAAGGCCGAAAATCCCAAAAATACAAGAGCATTCAACGTCAAATCAATCTAAATCCCTACTTTTGAGTAGTTTATTATCCAAGGTCCCTTTGTGAAATCAGCATATCACATCATCCATTGAGCTTGACCATCCCCCCAAATGAAACATTGGAATTACCGTATGACCTTTCTAGCAATCTTAGCATAAGAGGTAGTTTTTCAAGAGAGGATAGAGCGTTTTTGGACTCTTTATTCTAGAGTGTTCGGTGTGTCATAAAACACGCATCAACAGAACCCTTGCGGTATCCATATCTCTTCTTGTAGATTGGTATGTAGAAAATAACTCTTCACATCCATATGATATATAAGCTAGTGGTGAGCAACTATAATGGCTAGAGTGAGGTGGTGGATGGAATTCATTTTAGCAATAGGTGCAAAGGTCTTGATATAGTCTATGCCAAAGACTTGTGAGAATCTTAGTGTCACAAGATGTGCTTTGTATTTACTAATTGTTCCATTTGTTGCATACTTTAGTTTGAAAGATCCACTTGTATTGAATCATTTTTCTTCCCTTACAAAGTGGGACTAAATCTCAAGTGCTTTTCTTGATCAAGGAAGAATATTTCTTCTCCATTGTTGAATCCCATTCAATAATACCTGTTGCTTCCTCAAATGTTTGTGAATATGAAGCTTGGGCTATGCATGCATGAGTCATATCTTGATGGCTGCCCAATTGATGTACTTGTTGCTTGTAATGTTTGACAAGCCTAAAGTGGAAATGTAGTTGTAATAGGAGTAGGCTTGTGTGTGGGAGAGTTAGGATTGCTTTATAACCTCCATGAGCTTTTTTTAATAAAAAGCAATAAAATATTCCTCTTGAGGGTCTTTCCTCATCAAAAGAAAGGCCACTTTAAAAACAACTTAAGTTTGCTAGGATGGGGGGCACTTTTCACTATTCACCTTATGATTTTTAGTTACTATTCACTTTTCACTATTCCATTAAGGCAACCTTAATATTTTCACTTTATCTTTGGATTCATCAACTAAAATCCAAACTGATAGGCTTGTGAGGCTCCCAACTAAATTCCATAGCCCTCGGTTGGGTCCCCTAACCATGCTGCTGACCTACGGGAACCCCAATAGTAGGCCAACCTCCACTAAGGTCTGAGTTGCCTAAGGAAGGGACATTATAGTCCTCCCTTCCTGGGATTGCTTGTCCTCAAGCAATCGCATGCCAGTTCGCTGCTCCACTTTGATATACATGCCATATAAACATAACTTCTGAAGCAACTCACCACGATCACCGAGTACCAATGCACCATCCATGTCAATACCTGGATCCCAAATCATCCTACCCCTCCAGCTATAGGTATCTATCATACTATAGGCATCACATACCAACCATCTGTATGAGTAGACCATCAAAAGGACGTGAAAATCAACTCCCATATGCACATGGAACAATTCATCAGGCCCCCAAATGCTGTTGTAACTCAGGTTTGAAGATATAACGAAGTCATAGGTGTCAGCATATATGTCAAAGAAACCCATGTCATACTCCCTATTGACCTCATGGATATACTTCCAAGTAGGACAACTACTATCCCATAATAGATTAATGGGGATGAAGTCACCAATCAACAAATAGAAGGTCATCCAAGGCAACCTTTGAGTGGTTGGTCCACTATGAGTGTTATCTGCAAAATCATCAACTGAAAATTCTGAAGTCCCCATTATATCATCCAGGTGACATGTCTCATCAGCTTCCCCAATGATGATGGTTGGAAGTGGTTCAAAGAAGTCTTCAACACCAAGTGTCACAAGGCTGCAAGGTTCCTCATTGTATGATTCTTCAATCCTTTCCTCAACTTGTTCAACTCCTACACCATTTACCTTGCCATCTTGTACCTTCGAAAGAGCTGCTATACAAGACTGATTTTCTGAATTATGCAAAGAGTGATCGTGCCTACACAAAAGTAGACAAGGATCAACAATCTTCCATCCTTGTTTCCTCACCAATTGGATAGCCATGCCTCTAACTCTACCCATCTGTAAGTGGTCTGTTCTTATCAGCTCTAAAACCTCTTTGAAAGAGTGCAAATGTGGATAAGAAATACCATACTTTATTCCTTTTTGTCTTTCCTCAATTCGGCCTATCCAATTGATATCTTTTTGGTAGTTGCCATCCATCCTTATTATCTCGCTGTCATGGAAGAGAACAATAGAATGCAATTTGTATTTATGATTTGTGCCAGTCCAAGAGTATGAAACCGATACATCGTCATTTCCATCATCATAAATTGTTCCCAGCATTGCTGTACCAAGACTGAAGTCACACATTTCAATATCCAACAATGAAGTGGTATGAACAAACCATAGAGAATAGTCTAGCAAACAATCCACACTCTCTTATGGAATTCTCATCAATACAAAATGGTGTCAACTCAATGGTTTGATCCAACCTAACAAAAGGAACCAATGTAGGATAAACTATCAAATCATCCATGTACCCCCATAAGAAGGCACCAACAGAATCATGAGTAGGCTGGTTTAGTTCACCAAATGGAACTAATACCTCATGCAAAATTGAGTTACCTTCATCATCATAACCATACTTATGCACAACATCAATGGCTGGCCCAGGATGAGCACACAAAGCTGCTAGCCTCAATCTTTTTACCATCTCTAGACGCTGTTTTGCTTGGCCAACAACTAACTTAGCTTTCCTTGCCCTCTCTAGCCAAATATTATACTTCTTTTGTGTCTCTTCCACACCTTCAAAATTCTGATTTACCAGATCAGATTGTGTAGCGCCCTATGTCTTGACAAAATTACCATATCCAACACTTCAGTTTTGTATGTTATCATTAATAGACCACAAACAATTGTCCTCCCAAGGCATCAGCATGCTTATCTCATGAGAAAGTAGAACCCTAGAGCTGCTGTCCTTAAACAAATCAGGTATAATGTCATGCCAATCCATAAACTTGTCATCCCTTTCAACATACCTATCAAGTGCTGGTTCAATACAATTCTCTTCACATGCATAATGTATACCTTTATGAAACAAATCATGACCCAAAGCTATCATTGATTTGGCTGCTATTTGATGAGGCAAAGTATATTCGAGAGCTGTCATAATAATGTGTTTCCCATCATGTATGAAACTCAACTCCATTTCTTCTAAATCTTGGATGACCCTTTGTAAAGAACGTAGCCATTGCATACCAAGTAGAACTTCATTGTCCTTCAAATCAAGTACACAAAATTCATCACAAAGAGTATACTCACCAAAGATAATGCTAAGCTTACTCACTTTCTTCTTGCAAATAATAGTAAGTCCACCTGCTATAGTCACATCAAAGCCCTCAAAATCATCACAATGCAAACCTCTTTCTTTTACCAAATCTTCACCAATGTAGTCATGCTTAACCAATGCGTCAGGTTGGCTATCATTGGGAAGCTCATTGTCACCAATTACTCCATGAATAGGGGTTGTAAGTTCATGTAAATGAAAAAGTATGATGCTGCTGTCCTAGACTAGAGATTCAGAACTGCTTGTACCTTTTCCTTTATTACTTTGGAAATCTTTAATGCAAGAGCACACTTGCATACACTTAGCAGCCCAATCTTGTAGCATATCAAGTATTGAAGCTATAACATTCTTATATAGTTATATTCAATCAAAGTATCAACATCATAAAGGTGAGGCATCAACATATAGGTTGGTTCATGTTCTTTTCCCTTTGCTGTTATAAATTCAGATTGTAGGAAAGTAGAAGTTCCCACCATCACCTCATGCTTATCTATCTTTTCGTGAATTTCCACCATGCTACATTTCTTTTCACAACCATCTATCTTGGATTCATGCTCATGTGATGTCAAAATATTACTGTCCCATTTTCTAATCCATACCATCACCTCCATAACTGATATGTTTTCCCTTACTAGCAAACTCCAAGGTGTAGTATGCAAGATGAACCAACAATTATCAAATTGCAAGATCTTTTTAGTAAGAAACCTCCAAGTCTCCCTAATCAGGTCTCTAAAACAAAATGATTCATATGATCTTAGCAATTGTCCTTTCATTGTAGATGATGCATGACTAACCATAATGAAACCAATAATGTTCCATTCCACACAAATGGATATAACACTTGTGGCTGATCCATCAAGTGTGTGACCAATATCATCATCTTTTTGAGCTTTCAAGGGCCTCTCCAAAAGAGGAAAGTCATAAACTTCATGATGCCAACTAGACCAACACAACTCAACATGCTCTTCTTGTGGGCTTACCTCAAGAAACTCTTCCCTTGTATATTCAACATCCACACATTCTTCCCTTGGAAGAAATGAGGACCTAATGTACGACTCTCTTTGTCTTCTTGTGTTGTCAAGGTGATTGCATCTTTCCTTGACCTCTTGCAATTGTTGTCTTGCTTGGGCAGCAAGCATTTTGGCTTTTTTGGCTCTTAGTGACCACCCATCACACAACCCTTGTGTCCTTTTAACATCTTTCACAGTATGGTGAACAAAATCAGGACCTTTGTGGCGTGAATCCACAATATATATCTCATGTGTAACACTCTCAACTTGAGTACCATCATAGGAAGACTCAACAACATCATTACCTCCATGTGAAATGGATGCTACCTCATGATTAGAATTGCTGTTGCAAAAATCAGAATAGGTGTCATTCCCTGGTGTCATGTTTTCAACATCTCCAATGGGCTGATACATGATTGTAACCTCTTCCACTTTGTGATCAACATGTTGGCTCAATGGTGTGGTATGAATCTCCACTTGATCCAAAGTTATTTCTTCTTTAGGACTCCCACCTGATGACTGATTTTAGCATTCATTGTGATCACTTGTAGGCTGCAAACTACAAACAAGTGATTCTTCTACCGTTCCTTGTTCTTGCACATTAAGCTCTTCACTTTTCCCAATGGTTCTTCTCCTATCTTTTGATATTTCTTTCCTTTTTTCGCAGCTGATATGGACTTGAAAACATCAAGTCATCTTCATCCTCATTCGGTATACCCAAGAATTGTGTGAAAGAAAGCATATCTTGTATCTTTTGAGGAAGAGAGCGATAATTGCTTCATTAGCTGGCCATAATTGCTTCATTAGCGATACCTAGTGTCATAGCTGGCCATAATTGCTTCATTTGTTGGTGAAACATGAGGACTCTTACTTATTCTAATAGATGGAGATGATCCACTAGAGTGCCTAAATTTCTTTGAAATTGTATCATTCAATCACTGCAATTGACGGTTGATCTTATGTTGTGATTGTTCTAACTCTTCCCACACCTGTGTATCTTTAAGCAACTTTTCCATGATGACTCGTCACGCTGCCCAACTGAAAACTAAACCAAATGGGCGTACATACAACTTCGAATACACCCAACAGGCTGGCAAGATCCAAGCTCTGATACCACTGAAAGATCCCCAACCCCAAATCTAATTTGATTTTTTGAGTTTTTTCTTTTCAAAGTTTTTGACCAACGAATAGGAAGGGTTTTGTTTTTGCATTTTTTTGATTTTTTCTATGTTTTTGCTGAATGCTGATTTATGCAACAATATTGCAAACTAGAAGGAAGGAAATTGCTACTAAAACTTAAATAAATCATACAATTTAAATAGAGAACGATAATGATGAATTTATTGGCTCAAATATCATTGTACATACCACAAATCTGCATATTACAATTTGATATAAACTTGAACAGCAAAGACAACCCCTTTTCAGCTTCTTCCCAGCTTTACAAATCTGCCCCAGGGTCTGCTATGAATTTCCAGCTAATTGAATATGCAAATCAGATCCAATAATTGGTATGAAACCCTTCGTAGAACCTAGGGTTTGAAGCCTGTGATCTTGAAATGATGTAGCAGCTGAAGTAAGGTATAAAATGGGTTTCCAATGCCTTGAGAAGGCCTATACTGCTTATGGCTGCCCCTAATCTGTTGCAATATGCTAATATAATACTGCTGCAAACTCAGATCTGCAAAATATATATCTGAAACAAATCCAATAAGGCCCAAATGAAGACCCGAGGTAGGCCCTCCCCAAAGGTGAACTGGGTTCTCGTCCAATCCACGATAGCCCTTGAGAGTTTTCATTCCCAGAAGGCTGAAGTGTTGATTTTTAAGATTAGATTAAAATAAGTAGAAACACAAAAACATTGAACACAAAACACAACAAAATACTCTGGGAAAACCCTCCTTGAGGGAGAAAAACCCAACAAAATATATCACATATATATTGATAAGAGAGCAGCAATTGCTTTACAAATTTAGCCAACCTCTAGGTTGATTATGATAGCACCTCTCTAGGTGCGAATTTACAATTAATAATGACTCTTTTATAAAGTCGTTCTCCTTGAAGCAATATATGATCTATTGAATGCAAGCGAACTTTGCCCAGAATTATGCGCACTTGTCTTCAATATGATTCCATGCCAAATGAAAGTGAATCCTCATGTATATATACACATCAAGGCGTCCTTTCATGTAGAGTCGGCCTTCTTCACAAAACAATGTCTCTTTAGTTTAGTCGGCCTCTTAGATTAAAAAAAATATTATTTGCAAGAAAGGCGTTGCTACACCAAAGTCGGCCTCTAGAAAATATTTCACATTTATATAGGGGAGAAAAAGATCTCCCGCCACTACTTACATCAACACTCCCTCTTAGCTAGGGAGATATCTTTCTAGATATCCATGTCATGGAGTCTATCAACATGACACTCACAATGGCTACACCCATTAAAAAAAGTTTATCACGGAGTCACTCAACGTGATATTGTCATGGAGTCACTCACCACGACGTCCATCATGGCTACTCCCATGTGTGGAAGGGAACATGTGCACAAGTTCCCATCATGGAGTCACTCAACGTGATGTCGTCATGGAGTCTCTCAACATGACGTCCACCATGGCTACTCCCATGTGTGGATAAACACAAGTATAAAGGATTCATCATGGAGTCTCTCAACGTGATGTCATGGAGTCTCTCAACATGACATCCACCATGGCTACTCCTAGAGGGTGAAAAGAACCACATCTCCGTCTCAGAGATGGACAAGGGCTTTCACCTCAAATTTATCCGTCTCAGAGAAAAATACATTAACAAGGGCTTACACCTCAAATTTCTCCGTCTCAGAGAAAAATGCATTAACAAGGGTTTACACCTCAAATTTCTCCGTCTTAGAGAAAAATGCATTAACAAGGGCTTACACCTCAAATTTCTCCATCTCAGAGAAAAATGCATTAACAACTAGTCTTCATGATGATGACTCCCTCTGAAGCTCCAAGTACTTGCATCAACCTTCTAACCTCCTCGTCCAAGATTTCCTGCAACGCTTGCCTTAGAGAAATGGTTTCCAACGCCCTCTATAGAGAATTCAGGGTTGTCCTCTTTGACCTCATCCCAGATCACTATATTCTGAATAGGTTTGCGGAGCTACCAATGTCAAATCCAGATTGATTGTCTTGTGCAATTCTGTTCTCAACTGCTGAAGAGGTCTTTCAAGGATTTAGCACCTAGCCTTGCAACATTGCAACCTTCACTTCTTCTCAGTGAGTCACAAAACTCCCTCTTGATCCCTGCCTCAGAGATTGCAAAGAAATCTTCTAGAAGTGAACTCCCTTGTATTGATTGATCTCAGAACCTTAATCCTATTCCAGGACATGCTCTCAACTCGAGCCTTGAATCCTCGGAATTCAACTCCCTCTGAATGTCATTTCCTCCTCTTCGAAGTAACTGATCACAATGACAATCTGTAGTGGTTCTTTTAGTGTCTTCATCTTTCTCAATCTTCTTTGCTGATGCAAACCTTGTGTCCTCGAGAGATGTCTATAGTTATGTGTCACCAACTCAGTCTCATGGCTGCAAGCTAAGACTTCCTCACAGGATGCCTCAAGCTCTTCCTCCCTTGAAATCTCTCTCCATCCTGTAAACTATCTTCTCATGTTATTCAGAACACCTTCGAGTTTTAACTCAACCCCTTAATTGATATGCTGCAGCATTCTTCAGATAATTAATTCATCATTTATTTGCTTCTCGATCCAACTTGCATTTTAAAAAGATTAATAATAGTTTATAAAAAAATCAAACTACAAGTGAAGCACGTAGCAAATATCATTTGATAGATCAATTAATGAAATAATAGGACTTATCTTTGATGATTTTGATATATCTTTCTTTCATCTTTACTGCTCTCGGAAATGCTAATCTCAGCACTGTTGATGTGTGTTTTATCATCCACCAAACATTCAGAATAAAAATGTCCAAAGACACTCTATCCTCTCTTGAAAAACCACCGCATAGGCGATTCCAAGGTTTCTTTAGTCGGGTCTCGACGTGTGGATAAGCTCAATGGTCGTTGTGATAATGCTGGTAATAAACAAGGGGACTTACGTAGAAAGTCTGCACAAGCTAGGGACTTAGGAAATTTATCTTTGTAGGTTCTCAATTAGGACTTTCAATTGTGGATCTCAAAAAAAATGGCAAAAAGAATAGGGTTCAGAGAATCTAGTCTAAGCCTAAGAAATCAAGAGACAGTAAGGACTTGGTGAAGCGAAATAAACCACACTTTGTTTCGCCTCCTGCAGGACAACATACGCAAAGTGGGTGCAATCTTCAAGGGGTTTGTGAGAATAATTTTCAAACCTCGAATGAGGTTGAAGTTAAGCTTCCACGTTTAAGAGCTCAGGCTAACTTTACAAATCGAATGCAAATCATCCATTCGAAAAAAGTATGAGCTACACTTCACCATCGAATCAATACGATCAATCTCTCATTCAATTTAACAACTTTTCAAAGCAAATTCTATCTAATCTAAATTTAACTCTAATCTATGGTGGAAGATAATATGTAACCTCGCTTACTATTCAACAATAAGAAGTGATTCAAGGCAAATCATGCTCAAGAGCTTTTATCATTCAAAATAGTCTCAATGCGACAATATACATAACAAGTCTCCACACAAAATGAAAATGAGAGAGCACTAGTTTATATAGAGCTCCAAAAATGAAATAGACGGCCGAGATTTAAACAAGATTAACGGCCCAGATTGTTACAACCAAACCCTAATTAGGGTTTCCCAAAACAACAAGAGTTAACCATCAGAAAACTATCAGAAAAGTGGCAGTTCCAGCTATAATCAAGGAGAGGCGTCCTTATCCATTCGAGTGGCATTGTGTTTGGCGAATCTGGACACTACGGCAATGACTTCGTCCATCGTGACAGGAGGTAACATGCTGATCCGGAATTCTAGTCCGTCCAACTTCTCGGCGCATCTGGCAAAGGTACTTTCCCAATCTGCCTCCTGCTTCTCAAATTCCTTTCGAATGGATGAGAGTCTTGCCACTCTCGTGAAGTCCTGCTTCGAAAACGGTCCAGTGGTCGAGAAGAAAGTTTCTTGAACTTTTTGCTTCAGTCTCTCTAACTGCATGTCGTTCTCCCGGATGACTTCACGGTCGAACACATCTGTAGTTATCATGCACATCTTCTCCTGGATTTTCCTGACCTGTTCTTCAATTCCAAGCCCATCGATTCTCGCCTTCTCCAATACTTCTTCTCTTATTGTCACTGCCCAAAACCAGTGATGAAAATCATATGCTGCCCCTGCAGCAATCACCTTTTTATCAACTAACTCCTCCCTCGGAGTGCTTTTCAAAATTCTAAGGCTCGGAATAAGCCTTTCTTGCATATCCGGGATACCATCCCATGTCTCTGCCATATCCATCAACCTAGAAAGAAACGAAGAGGTTCGTCCATAAGCAAGCGCCAACCTCTCCATGAACAAGGCAGCCTCCATGCCTTCACCTGCCATCCAGTCTTGCGCTTCCCTGGCTGTCACCATTCCATGCTCAACTTCCTGAGTCATCTCCTGTGATGAATTGAGGAGAGGAGGAACAGTTGCATTGCCTTGATCTAGCGGCTGGGTCAAATGTTGTATATATTCTTTGAGACGTTTGACCTCCTTTTTATACTCTTTCTTCTTGGTCACTTCCTTTTCCAGTCTCGCTTTAATGGTCGAGACGGAATTATCTAACTCTTCTACTTCCTGACCTTTTGAGGTCGGACCAAGGTCAACAGTGGTGATAGCATACTCCTGCGGAGTGATTTCGTCCTGTGGCTTATCCACTGTAGGTACTGCAATGTGCACGGAACGGTTGCCTGTCTCGTTCCTCTGGATGGTGGAAAACTTCTTGGCGGGCTTCTTGGTAGCAACTTGTTCTAATCTTGCCAAGAAATCGGCAGTATCGTCCTCTTCTTCCTGTTGAGCCTCAGCAGGCACCTGGACTTTCATCCTTTCTAATAGCCAGTCTGGAATGGTTGACTGTTCAATGCCATCCTCGACCTGAACCTCGTCCTCGTTTGGAACATCCATGACTCCCCTGAGGGCGGAAATCATCCCTTCCTCTAAGTCATTATCCTGGACTTCCACTTCATTGTCTGAACCTAAAATCTCTGTGCCTGTTGGTGATGCAGGCTCTTCATCATCTAATTGGATAGGTTCATTGTTCACTTCCTGAGCTGCAAGAGGTTCGAGCATCTCAACCAAGGAGTCGTCTATATTAGCCACCAAATGGTCAACATTCCTGGACGCCGCTGACCGAGAAGGTCCTCCTTTATGCTTCTTGGAAACAGGTTCTGCACTTGGCACCATTTCTTTTCTTTTCTCTCCAATCCCAACCAAGTCTTGATGGGATGCCCCGGCATTAGAGGAATATGACTCTGATTCGCTCAACAGATCATATGTGAGCGTGATTCCTTTTTGTCTCAATTCCTGAACATGATCATCAACCCACCACTGAGAATATTTCGTCACTGGCCTCATTAGGGTGGCTAGGTCTGCATGCTCTGGCTCTGACCACTTCACTGGAGGGAGAGGTCTGCTTTCCTCAAAGCGAGGCTGGACATGGTTTCCATCGTCTTGTAGCTGGTCAGGCACTCGACAGAACTCGATTGTTCTCATGAAATCTACGGACATCCTGGACCACATCTTTCGTCTGATCTCGTATTCATCGGCAGCATTTGCCCAATAATCCTCCAGTTCTGCCCTGTGCTTATATCTCCTTCCTTCCACTGTCCGGATATTATGATGTGGGTCATAATTGACCCTGGACTTGTATGCCGTGAAAGGGTACCATTGGATCTCCAGCCGTGCACTCTCAGCTGCTTGGGCGGATGGGCAGTACTCTAGCATGTTCCCGATGAAGAAAGGGAATGTGACGGACGCTTTCTTGGTCGGCCTCTGAATATTCTGGTACTCTTCTAATTGTCTCAAAACCTCGAGCAATACCATCCGATTAGTCGGATAGATAGGCAATTTATAGGGATTTCCAGTAAATCCCTGGATCCTGATATATGTGAATTTCGGGAATTGGATGAACCAAGACCCGTATTTGCTGATAAGGCTTTTTGCTTCATGGCTCAGCCTTTGATGTATTCCTCCTTGGAGCTTTCTGGTGATATGCATTAGGAATGCATCATGCACCCTCCTGAAGTGAGTCTTTTCTTTCAATTGGAGCTGAGGATAGCAGTCGTAAGGCCTGAGCTCGTTCTCTCCATTGCCAATTCTGCCTTTGCAGACCAGTCCTGGATATCTGTATGATCTGGCCAATAGGTATATCACATATGAACTCATGTGAAAAGACTTAGTCTCTTCAAGGTTGATCAGTTGCTCGTGAAGGTTGTCACTTATCATCCGTGACCAGTTGAACATCTTAACTCCGGAGGTGACCTCGTCGATGAAGTAGTACATCCAGCTCTCAAAGAAGGCGCCTTGCGGATTGCCTGCGATCCTGTTCAGCATCAGCACGATATCTCCAAAATCTTCCTTGAAATCCGTGCGACGAGGTCTCTTGGGCATCTTCTTGATTGATGGCTTTGGCTTGTCCATCCATACCTTGTTGACTGTGGTGGCGCACAAATCTGCCTTGCTGTCATATAGCATTTTGGTTTCTTCTTTGGTCTTATAGACCGTTCTTGAATGCTCAGGGATGCCAAAGGTTTCTTGGATTACAACTTCATTCAAATGTGCCAAGACTCGTCCGTCAGGGGCGATGATCTGTCTCTTTTGAGCATCATAATGGCGAGCACATTCCACCATTAACTCAGCACAATCCATGGCCGGTGGGAATCCAGCTGCTTGGAAGATCCCGTTTCTGACCATTCTTATGGCTATTGCTGTGGGAAGTCCCTTCTGACCGTATACTCTTTGCTTGAATTCGTCAAAATCCACATGTCCGAGGTCAGTATCTACAACATTCTTCCACTTTGAGATGACCTTGGTCTCCTTTTGGGCACCCTTATTGGCGAACTTCATTTTCAGCTTCCTTGATAATCCTCCTGCCGTGTCCGTCAACCTGCAGTCATAAAATTAACATTAATAAAAAGACTTTTAAAATAGTTTAAACCTCGTGCCTTGGATTCGAAAAAAAAATAATAACTTTCAGCTGTTCAAATAATTAAAATATTGCGAAAAAGCAAGCTGAAAGTGACTTTGATGGAGTTGAAAATTCTTGCCAGAACTTCGTCAAGAGGAAAGGGCATAAAAAGATAGCAAATTTAATTAACCAATCCTCAAACCTCAGTGAAGGATCGTCAAATGTAAATCAGATTTAAAAATCTGATTTTTTTGAAAAGTGCGCCCCTCTTCAAGAAGAATTCAGCTTTGAAAATTTTCTTTTTCTTTTCCCGCGAAAAATTCCTCAGCATAACACTGTTTCTCCTTCTGGACAATTCGACTTTGCCTATTGATGAATTGATTGCCTGACGATTTCGAGAAAGATCAAATTTCTCTTCAGCTGTGTGTGGAAAAATGAGTTGCTGAAACTCATTATAATGCTGAAAGATTGAATTCGATTTAGCAACTGCCATCTTTCTTCTTGATCCTCGATTTGTTTTCATTTTCCAAACAGGCAACTTTCCTTTTATTTTCCGACAAGGCTCAGTCTCGAACTTATCCGGACAAATCTCCTTGATCTTCAAAAATTCGATTTTTTTCATTTAATGCTTATCTTTTGATTTTTCGAATTTTTAAATAAACGTTAAATCTTTAATTAAATTCGTGGTGAATTTAATTTTCTTCTTGCCGGATTTCATCTCCGCCTGGCATACTTCATTTTCGTCCGATTCGTGTCTGGCAAATTTGATTCCGTCCAAGGTATTTTTAAATTCCAAATAGTTGAGAATTAATTATTAAAATATTAAAATATTTTAATTAATTCCAACCCGTTCGTCTTGGACCCATGGCTATCTCGATTGTTCTTCCGTTTTTCTTGGCTGAGAGTGTATTTTCCGATTTTGTCCTTGATTTCGTCTAGCCAAACCAAAATTCAAGCCATTCCGTCGAAAATTTCATTGCCAGATCCTCATTTTTCTTTGCCAAGGCGAGATTTTAAGCTTATTCTCCTCTGCCAAAGTCAAATATTTCCTTGCTCGGTCGAATTTTTCTAGGCAATATCGTTGTCCGAATGTCTTTGCCGGTTGAATTTTCTTGACGTCTGACATATTCTTCATCCTTTTGGTCAAGGACGATCCTTCCTTTCCTTTTACCTCGTGCATTTTTCTTTAGCCAAAGTTGACAATTTCTTCGCATTTTCCATACTTAGGCAAATTTTGCCTTTCTTTTCCCTCATCGTGTTAGGCATATTCCGTTTCATTCCTTGCCACATCCTGATATTCTTTAGCATTTGTCCCTTCAAGCTTGGCATTTGTCCTCTCAAAAATGTCTGGATGTCTAGCCAACGTCTTCATTTCTCATCCATTAGCCTCTATACTTAGGCGAATTTTAGAACTTTCTTTGGATTTGGCCTTGACACTTAGCCAAAAAAAAAATCTTGCCATCTTATCATCTTGGGCGGACTTCCTTGTCATCTTGGACGGACGTCATGGATGTCTTTGCTATTTTACCAACTTCTTCCAAGTGCATGGTGGACATCCTTCCTCTTTGGATATGCATCTTGGACGTCCCTCTTTTCTAGGGCGAATTCCCTTGATGTCTTAGCACTTATTCTCATCGTTTTATCCTTTGGAAATGATATAATGTTTGGCCAAAAATTATCCTTCCACCTTTTTAGGCTTTCACACTTAGCATATTTCGAAATTTCCCTCTTGGTAGGCATCAACACTTAATGAAATTTTAATTTTCCTCTACTTTATAAGTCTAGGCGGACTTTATTTGACTTTCAGCCAAGTCCCACCTTTTAAGGGCGGACTTTGTGACTCTTTTGGATGTGCATTCTAGTGCTGGGCGGACTTTGAAGGTCTTTGGGATGTCTCCCTTTGAAGATGGCGGACTTTGAGACATCTTAGCACATGCAAGGGCGGACTTTGGAGGGGATAAGGATATCCTTCTTGGCATATGGCGGACTTCCTTGGTCATTAGGATGTGCATTTGGCATATGGCGGACTTCACTAACACTTTGGACATACCTTCAAGCTTAAGGCGGACTTCCAAGGGGTCTAGGATGGAGATGGCGGACTTTGAAGGGGTCAAGGACGAACCTCAAGATGCAAGGCGGACTTTGAAGCATGCATGGACATGCATCTTAAGCTTAAGGGGGACTTTGAAGCTCCTTTGGACATCCTTCTTTGCTGCTGGCGAACTTTCATGATCTTCTCTTAAGCATCTTCCTTCATCCTTCTTCTTGAACAGATTTTCTTCATGAACTCCACCATTTTTGAACTGATTTTCATGATTTCACCTTCAGATCTGATCGATCTTGACTGGTTTTTTGACTGGTTTTCCAGATTTTTCGAACGTTTTTTTGAACTTTTCTTGCAAATTTTTCAAATTTTTCAAATTTTTACTTTTGATTTTCTGAGAGTTCTGGTGAGTTTTTCGGACTTCTGAGTGCGTTTTCAGAACTCGGGACCCTTCTAAAAATAGAAACTTTCCAAAAATAGAAACTTTCTAAAATAGAAACTTTCTAAAAATAGAAAAAGCAACCCTAAAAAATAGGGAACCCTGTTTGGTCCAAAAATGCCAAAAATGAAAAATCGAAAAAGCAACTTTCCCTAAAAAATAGGAAGTGTCAGAATTGGCCGAATTCACAGTCGATCTTCGTCTCTTGGGCCTTCTGAGCGCTCCCATGACGTCTACGCACTGATTCAAACATGAATTAATGACTTGGTTCGGGTAACCCTCGACGAACTAACTGGAAACTCTAAGCAAAGTGATCTCTCGTAACCGCTGCAAGGAGACAAAACCCTAAAAACTAGCAGGCAACTGGGGGTCCCCATCAGCGATGGGGTGATGTGTGAAAAGGTCACAACAAGCACAACAAAAGACAATCAGCTCAACACAAATTTCTTAGATATAGTATGCAGCCAACATATTCAATATAGAACCAGTCCTCTGAAAGAATCAAGGCTCCATCACAGTCCATGCACATAGAGCATGGTATCGATGTGACCAACCAATCACAATCGAAATTGTAGTTCTCCTTTTATTTCAAAGTCACACTCAAAAATCTTCACAACTAGCATGAAACAACTTGCAATGAATGATTGGTATCTCCAAAGGATCTTATGCCAGTGATCACTATTCAAGAGAAACCACGATGTTTACTAATCACACACGATCCAAATAAACGATGTCAGATCTGCACAACTCAGCAGACTGAATTTCACCCCAGATTTCAAAAGTATAAAAAAAAAATACTTATCTCGTTGAAATCAGAATCTCCTTAAGTGTTGCACTTAAACGCTTTTCAGGTCTGCACTTATCTTTTCTGAGATTTGTAGTAATTCTCCTCCTGAATGCTGACTCTGCTTAGTACAACCTACAGAAACAATAGTTCCTTTGAATAGGAGAACAGGAGGGCTACAAGCAGGTCTCCAGATAGTCTGTCAGCACAATATCAATAGCAATCCTCCAAGCAAGCTAACACCTCCGCCACACACAGAAGGTGCATTGAATAGTAGTGCTCACAAAGATGAATTGAAATGCGACATAGTATGAGCCAAGTCTCCGACTATGGCGAATGTGAGTAAACTTTTGTAATCGTACAATTACTATCACTTCCCTTTGTCCATGGTTTCTCTTAAGATCTCCCTTGTCATCAATGGATTCCAAATCCTCTCCATGACACCCCCGTATACTCTAGCACCCAATATGCAAGAAGCAGTAATACAGGAAACAACTCGACACAATGCTCGTTGAATCACCAGCCTGTATGCATTCCTCTTCTCTAGTCAGCAACCAAGAAGACATGTTCTCCACCAAACGTCTCAAGCAGTGATACTCATTCAATAAGCCATCAGTAGATTATCTTGGCCAGCGAATAGGAAGCAGGTAAGCACAGAGGACCCGATCCTGATGATTTGTCAGGTACACGCACAGGACTTCTTGATTTATCTTATATCATTCCAATATATATATATATATAAGTGCTCCTGCTCCAGTGACAATCGAATGCCCAACGATATATCGGAATTCCTCTTAAAGATAGACGGCTCTACAATATTAACAGTGAGCGTCTAGGTTCACGCTAATATCATTCATAGGTCCTGTTTGTTTGGTGTTCTTCCCATTAATTTTGCATTCATACTGAATCACGACTCCCTTCTAGAAGTAGCATTGACCACAATGTCATACAGGACTTTAATATTCCCAATGGTAAATTGACAGTAACAGCTGCGCCAACATTAATCAATAAGGACGACAATAGCAACACCAATATCTCCGAAGATAATCAAACAAATGAGTGCATACAAGTGGCCATAGTAACCGAAGGGTGCCAAGGAGCAATGGATACTCGGAAACACCAGTACGCATATACTTGTGATGGCAACAGTTTAATTATCATCTCCGGATACCAACAATACATATAGAGGTCGCGTTGATAACATCTAGTGCATCGATGTTTAAATCTTCAGCGAAATATTTAAACTGTTTGCAGTAGCCGGAATAATATATTTAATTCCAAGTGTCGTACCAATGTTCCAGAGGCACCGACACACCAAAAGAAGTCTATCATTGCATATCAATAATGATATTAAACAGATTATCCTTATCCGGGTTTTCATCCAGCCATGAACTCATAGTTCTGAGAGTTTCCGTTCCCAGACCTTTAAATGTCAAAAAATCAAAATGCT
The DNA here is from genome assembly GCA_007258455.2 of Sequoia sempervirens. NCBI lineage: Eukaryota > Viridiplantae > Streptophyta > Pinopsida > Cupressales > Cupressaceae > Sequoia > Sequoia sempervirens. The sequence continues at coordinate 5,891 of VDFB02209002.1, read as the reverse complement.
ATTCAATTCTCCGTGATGATTTCAGAGTTCGCCCAAATGCCTTAATAACGTTAGCCACCTTCCGCTATGTTACTTAGACAAATCTGATCTGATTTCCCTTAACCCGCTCTGATACCATGTTGATTTTTAAGATCAGATTGAAATAACTAGAAACATAGAAACACTGAACACAAAACACAACAAAATACCCTAGGAAAACCCTCCTCGAGGGAGAAAAACCCAACAAAATATATCACATATATATTGATAAGAGAGCAACAATTGCTTTACAAATTTAGCCAACCTCTAGGCTGATTATGATAGCACCTCTCTAGGTGCGAATTTACAATTAATAATGACTCTTTCACAAAGTCGTTCTCCTTGAAGTAGTATATGATTTGCTAAATGCAAGCGAACTTTGCCCAGAATTATGCGCAATTGTCTTCAATATGATTCCATGCCAAATGAAAGTGAATCCTCATGTATTTATACACATCAAGGTGTCCTTTCATGTAGACTTGGCCTTCTTCACAAAACAATGTCTCTTTAGTTTAGTCGGCCTCTTAGATTAAAAAAAAATATTATTTGCAAGAGAGGTGTTGCTACACCAAAGTCGGCCTCTAGAAATTTTTTTACATTTATATAGGGGAGAAAGAGATCTCCTGCCGCTACTTACATCAACATGAAGCAATGTTGAAACCCTTCTCCAGAGCTCAAACTTGCAAAGTGTTTTGTAAAAATGAGATTAGAATGCCCAAAAAGAGCCCAACACTTTGCTTTTGTAGAAACCCCTATTCTCACTGTCTGGAAAACTGAATGTTTTTTGTTTGTTTTTGATTTTTTTGTGAATGTTTTTGGTTTTTGCATGCAATAATAAAGAATGCGATTTTGAAAGAATTGCTTCTAAAATCTATAATAAATTCAATAAGCTAAAAGCTGACATATTTGAATCTCTGAATCGATAGAAAATGGTTTTATTACGCTTTCTCGGTGCTTACAATATTCAAACCCTAACATGCAAATAAAAAGGCAAAGCTGGTTGCATTAATTAAAAACCTGATTTGCTGATTATAGGTGCTCCAGAATGGTGTAGATTTTGTACGGCCAACCTCATATAACATTTCTCCTGCCTCGAAAAGTGTGCAAACCCTTGAGATATGCAAGGCGTCCCATTTGATGTTGGCAGAGACTGAAAAAGCAAGGCGTCCCACTCTACAGGAGTACGGCCTCAAGGCTAAATGGTACGGCCCAAAACTAGCAAGTATAAATCCGTACCTTCTTGGAAAGTGTGCCAGATGTCTGAGAACAGACGATAAGAGCAAAAAGATCCTCTCTGGAAAGCAATCGATCAAAACCCTGACTATTAAGAACCCACAGTAAAAACTGTAATAACCTCTGAATGAAGTTATTCAACTGTAGGCAATAAATCAGCTGATATCTCACAGCCTCTGAATTGCAACACTGAAGATGGCTCGTTCTCCAATGCAAATAGACAACTAAAACCCTTGGCTCCGTTCTCTGAAGGAAGAATTCATCAAAGTCGATTTTCATAACATAATGCAATGAGTTTCTCTCAAAGAAACTTATATTTCCTCAGTTGGGTCGAATTTCTCCAAAAAGTATCATTTAAATAAACTTTAAATTCTTCTTTTAATTTTCCCATAGTTTGGACGCACTTTTAATTATAAATAATAATTGAAAAGTGGCCCCTTCTTTATGATGGTCGACCCCTTCCATAAAGTCACTTAAGTTATAATATTTAATTATATTATAACTTTATAATATAAGCTTAAAATTAATTAATATTTATTTTGGCAAATAAATATTAATATCTCTCTCAAAACAAGTCCAATTGACGAACCGTCTGAAGCCAGCTGATAAGTGACTGAATCCACATACGACCAGACCATACTGCTAAAAATAGCAGGGGTGCTCTGCTGAGTGACTCTACTTACTAAAAATAGTAAGTCAAGCAAATGATGTCCGAAGGACCCCAAACGAAAGCCAAACTGAGTGATTCTGCCAACTGAAGCCAAGCCAAGCCTCAACTAGACCCTCTATCCACCCTATCAGCCTATGAGGGTCACATAATAGGCTAATCTCATGAACTGAGAGATGTCAACTGGAAGGGGACATTACAGCTTTATAACCTCCATGAGCTTTTTTTAATAAAAAGCAATAAAATATTCCTCTTGAGGGTCTTTCCTCATCAAAAGAAAGACCACTTTTTAAAAACAACTTAAGTTGCTAGGATGGGGGGCACTTTTCACTATTCACCTTATGATTTTCAGTTACTATTCACTTTTCACTATTCCATAAGGCAATATTAATATTTTAACTTTATCTTTGGATTCATCAACTGAAATCCAAACTGATAGGCTCGTGAGGCTCCCAGCTAAACTCCACAGCCCTCGGTTGGGTCCCCTAACCATGCTGTTGACCTACGGGAACCCCCAACAGTAGGCCAACCTCCACTAAGGTTTGAGTTGCCTAAGGAAGGGACATTACATGTCAATAATAGGGGAAGGTGTCTCCTCAAATGTAACACTTTGAGCATTGATCACATCGTGAGTATCAAGTCCATAAGTTCACACCATTTGACCCCATCAGGATAACCCACAAATATGTGAGGCTTGCTTTGTGGATTCATAACCTTTTTTTTTTTATGAAGGTACATGGCCCAAGTTTGAGATCAAAAACCCTTAACTACTTAATTTAATGGTTTGTAACCACTCCAAGCCTTGATTGGAGAGATGCCTTCCAAGGCTTTGCGTAGTGCAGTTCTATATGTAATTAGTAGTTGATTGTCTTGACCAGTGTTGTGATGCCAATGATTGTGATTGTATCATGTAGCTAACCATCTCTTGAAAGGATCTATTCTTCGTTTTCGCTACTTTGTTCTATTGTGGGCTATACGAAATAGTGTGGTGAAGATCAATCCCTTCCGTAGAACAAAATTCCTTAAGCTGATTGTGGACACACTCCTTACCATTATCTATGCGAAGGATTTTGATTTCCTTGCCTATCTATTTCTCAACTAAGGCCTTGAAGTGTTGAAATTTCCAAACACTTCATTGTTTTTGCAAAGAAAATAGATTGTTGTGCGTGAGAAATCATCTATGGATGTGAGGAGATCCTAACATTTATTGAATGAAAAACTAGGAAATGGAGCTGCAAGACCATTGTGAACCAACTCTAGTATTGTTGAAGCTCTCATTGCCTTACCTCTGTCATATTTCTCTTTAGGGTACTTGTGTAAGGCACAACCATGGTAGATACCATTGGAGAAAGATATAAGAGGAAGTCTTGTAGCCATTTCTTGAGTGCTCAACTATTGAAGGCAGTGGTAATTTAGGTGACCAAATTGCTCATGCCATAGTTTATCTCAATGTTACAAGACCCATCAGACACATGCCAAATCTGCCGAATCCTAGGTCGAGTAGATGTAATACCTAACAAGTTTGGTCAAACTTGCCAAACTTGGCAAGTCCCATTGGGAAAACCTGACCATCGCAACAAAACTTGAAATTCAGAAACTGAAAACAAAAAAACATAAAAACGGTAAACCTGTTTGTTGTATATGACCTCAAAGAGTCTAGAAGCAGATTCATTTTATTTATGAGCACAAGAAAGAGGGAAAAATAGGATTGGAGCTAAAATCACATGGCCTTGAAGCAAAAACCAGCAGACAAATTCAGCAGCAAACATTGATAGATGCCCATTGAGGATTTGTTGTACAACTATGGATGTTGGGAGGAGTGATGTAGGCTCCTTGAAGCCATAGTTATGCTTTTAGTTTTGATATTTGTTTTACTTTTGATGCATGGGTTTCATAATTCACGAGTTTTGTATACACTCGACAATATTTATAATTTTATATATTTTAAAACATTGTTTCCTTTAGTTAAACCCGCTCTTGTACTTATGTAATTGATGTATACTTGTGTATGTGATCAAAGTAGCTTCTATTTGATTAGGTTATTGTGACTTTAAGGTTTATACTATTATAGATTGAAGGATGCATGATAAAAGCTTTAAATCCTTAAAAATCTCTATATTTCATGGATTTTCAATTTGTGGAGTCTTGGTTGAGTCTGGGTCAAAAATCAGCTTGCTGAGTTTGGGCTGAGTCCAAGTCTTATAGCTATGGTTCCTTATCTCCTTGGAATCATTCCTAAGCCAAGTGTGTGCCAATAGGGCCTCTTGTTTGATCATGGCCTTATTTTAAAGCATCTTCAGAAAAATTGAGTGAATCTGAGGAAGAGTTAGGGGTGGAAGTCCCTCCCTTTAAAGGGAACTTGTGGTAGAATCTTTTCATACTTTTTGCTAGGGGTGATGGTAAAATAATGGCGTTTGACTTCAGACCACCAATTAGGCTTGGGATGATGTGAATGGCTTCCTTGAATCAGGTTTTTAGGACAAACGGAAGAGAGATGCTCCATTGAGATGCATTTTTTGCATCTGAAAGAAAAAATTTCATAGCCAACTTGTTGCTGCCATCTTCTGTTGCCTACCTTATGAGAAATCTCAAATCTTAGCTGGGAGTCCCTTGGTGAGGTCCATCTCCACGCATATGCGAGTGTAGGTGTGCAGGTGTTAATGAGTAGATTCCATTGATATACTGTTATATTTTTTGAGCACACTTCCAATAGCCTGGAGTCCTTGTGATTCCTAGAATTGCAGTAGTAAGTAAGGCAGTCGAATCCCACATAAACTCTGAGGAGAAGTAGAATGAATTAGGTTGAGGGTCAAAGGAGGGAAACCAAGGTTTGGTGTAGACACAATCTCTCTGAAGATGCCATGGTCTAGCATTGATCACTGCCTCTTTATAATTGATAGATTCAAACTCAAGGATAAAAACCTATAAAGAATCTTCTGTTCCTGAAGATAATCAATTTCAAGCTGATAATTGAAGGAGGAGAAATCCATGGATAATCCTCAACTCGAAAGAGCCAAGTGGCTTCAAAATCTAATTCAAGAGGCCAACATACATGGAAATAGCTCTGCTGTATCAGCCGTAAGAAGTTAATTTGGTGTTTGGAAATATGGTTGGGTGAGTGAGTTTGTTTAGATGATGTGGTAAACTCAATCACATTCACACATTCACTTTTTCTTTGTTTCCTTCTGAATTTGAATCACTCTTTCTTGGCATATATACAAGGATTTAAAGGCATAATTACAATAATTGTTCAATTGGAATCCTGTACGAAAAGACTCCTTCCATATACTGTCACACACATTACAGTTTTTAAACTCTGAAAGCAAACTACTTATAATCTGTGTAAAACTGTATGCTCTTAAAAAGTGGAACCAAATATTTTACAGCTATTAGTCCTAACAAATCTATGTTTAGAACATACACATCCCTGATTTATCAGTTTGCACCTGAATTCAAGCACCATGCATTTGTTTGCGCGCAGCTTAAACTCAGTGATTATGATATGGTTGTTTGAAGCTTTCTCTCCATGGTGCTTATGGTTCAAAGCCTGTCTCTAAGAGTGGCTAAGTGGGGACTTGATTGTAGATGCTATACAGAAAATAGATTTTAAGTATTTGTTTTGTTCCAATCAACATATACGCAAGTAGGGTCATGTCTTGGTTGACAGTGATGAATATTGCACTCTAATTGCTGTGAAACAAGATCTATTCCCTTGAATGATTGTTGATGTGCCTTGAACATCATATAATCATATTGTTACCCGACACTTTGCATGTAAAAAAATAACTTATTTATGGCTATGCACAGACTCATAGTCCAAATTCCTGATGTTTTCATTTCTGGCTGTATTTTTCTCCTGAGAACTTAGTTAAAGATGTAGGTATCATGCCTGTAAGAATAATGCAATTTGGGCTATTGAACCACATCTGGATACTGCAGTTTGAAGTAGGGGTCAGCTTTGATGAATAGATTA